>JAJOOO010021475.1:0-13102 GCA_029582685.1 Solanum piurae
GTTAATTTTTTTTTTTATTTGCCATTTTAGTTTTTTTAAAGAAAAAAGTAGCGATTTTTAATTAAAAATATTACAAAATCGCAGCGATTTTTAATAAAAGAAAAAGAAATTATTTTTTTTACAAAATCGCTGCTGTGGCAGCGATTTTTTATAATTTTTTTTTTTTTTTTTAGACGAAATCGCTGCTTGAGCAGCGATTTCGTCATTTTGTCAGAGGAAAATTGCTGCGTCAGCAGCGATTTTGCCCTTTTGGTTAAAAAAAAAGTGATGTGCCATTTTGGAATTTTTGACAATTTTTTTTGCCCTTTAGGCTCCGGACTCGAATTAAATTAAATAGATTGAAAATATTTTTAACCTTTCTTCGTTTTAATTAAAAATACGTAATAGTTTTTCCACGCTTTTGTTGTGGCAAAGAAAAAGACAAGTTCATGGTTGTCTTTTTCTAAGAAATCCATACTAATTTTTATGAGACTTGAAATTCATAGTGCACTCTTGTGGACACTATTAATTATCATAGATTTTTCCACCTTAGGCTCTGTGTTTTTATTTTTTTTAATAATTTTTTTATTGCATTGAACAATTAGATAACACATTTTAAGAAATTCGTTTGCTCTTTCCTATGATGAATCTATCAAATATTTTTTGAATGATACGATTTTAATCTAATCTTTTTATCTGAACAGGTGAACATAACAATTAATGAATTAATACACTCAATTAGGTGCAGTGTAGTAGTTTGCTCTCATAAAAACTATAAAATTAAATTGTTCCACTAGAACAATCGCAAAGACTTTCTATGCATAAAAAATTACTATTGTCGTTTCAAAAGTAGGAAGTGCATTATTATAATTACCGGGATGTATAAATTTTCTAAAAAAATTAATAATTTAAAAATAATGGAGTCTCTCGATATCTCTAAATACTCCGAAATTAAATTTCTCTGACTATGGAAAGATAGTTATCCTTTTGTTAAATGATTTAAATATCGATTAAATAACTTTATATTATTAACTTATTACAGTATAATACTAACTGTATATAAAATCTAATAAAAACTCAAAAAGTAAGGGTGTAAAACTACAAACATATAAATGTACAATAATTCCAACAACTTAAATCTGAAATATGTGATATTCATGAAAAACTCTAGAAAAATTACATGAGTTGTCAAAGATATGTTATATAATTAGTTATTTTTGAAATTTCCTCAATATGTGGTCCTAATAGATTCCTTTGTTTGTACCCTATGAAGAAATTAAAGTGGTACATAAAGTTGTTATGGACAAATTTGATTGCTCTATTGTGACTTTATGTCTTTTCTCAATATTAGATAGATTCCACCATTTAGTATTAAACCTTGTTTTATTGTTCACATGGCATGTCTTATTTTTTAGAGTTTTGTATATCACCATAGCAAAAGAAAGGGACGTAGATATTTTTGCAATAATAAATCGTTTCATTAAAAATAAAAAGATTACACATAAATTAGAATAGAGGGAGTAGGTGAGAGATTTTAACAAACATTAATGATAATTTAACCATCGAGCAATTCAATATCCACACTTTTGATGGAACCACAGTTACCGTAATGGTAACGTCATCTTCCAATTCAATGTCCTCTAACAGTTCAGTATATTTTATGTATTATTTAAACAAAAGAATTATTTAGATATAAGAGGATGTCAAGAAAGGAAAGTGAAAACGTCAATTTAAAGATATCTAAGATAGACAAAAGAGGCTACCGTTTACATGAAATGGTGAGGTATTCAGAGTTTTCATATTTGTGTTCAACAGCCTCTACTCTGTCAACTCCATCTACTTTCAATTTTTAGGCTAAGCAACATTTCCCTAAATTATATCACACTGAATGATTAGAGAAGATTAAAGGTTCCACATTTTTGTCCCCAGTAAATTTAATAAAATAATCACTAAAAGTCATATTTTTAATAACAATTGATTTGTGACAACTATAATGACCACATTAATAAATATCTTAATTTCCTTTTTTAGCATTCATTTTTGTGGTCAGTAAATTTAAATATTTTTCTCTAGAAGGCCACAAGATTTAACAGGTATGGTTGGTTTACACACCAATGAAAATGGCTACAATATTTTCTTTTTAGAAAAATGATCTAATTTGCTAATAAATTTAATTAAAATGTTAGTATAAGGGAGCCGTGTAGTGGCAGCAAAATTTAGAAAATGCTCAATATATATTTATATATATGTCATTATTAACTCATAAAAATATAATATATCTCTTTAGCTCTAACAAACAAAAGAAAGTATTAATCCAAAATACTACTATAATAACTTTAAAAAACTAACACGAATAATATTCTTCAAATAATTTTTGCATATCTTCATCATATTGAAGTCTCTCAAATTGCTAATTTTTTTAATATTAGGTAATTCCCTACTAAAGCATCGTAGTCCATCAATAAAAAGATTTTTAACTACTAAACTAAATACTAATAGACTATTCTGTATCTACCGATGGATACATATCGCGAGATCGTCAGTTAAGCCTTGATAAAAAAAGTACCAAATACTTTCAATGCATGAAAAATTACTATTGTCGTTTCAAAAGTAGGAAGCGCATGATTATAATTACCGGAATGTATAAATGTTCTAAAAAAATTAATAATTTAAAAATATGAATGGAGTCTCTCGATATCTTTAAAGAGTAAACTACATAAATCTCATTAGTTTAGGACCTAATTACTAGAATTCAAGATAGTTTCGATAATTATATCCTATACCATATTTTGTTGTCTGTCGGATACATATATGATAAATCATTACTCGTGAGATACATGTATCCGACGGTTTGAATTAAAGAGATACATATTTTAATAATTTTCAATTTAAATAAAGGAGTATTTTAGACTTAATTAATAATTCCAACTGATTTGCAGATTCATTAACATATCAATTCTAACAAATCTTCCTAAAATAACGAAAAGTCCGGTGGACGAAGATGGGATCATTTTTTTCATTTCTCCAGATTTTTCTCCATGTGTATCTAAGCTTTTCAGTTTCTTCTTTCTTTTGTTTTTGTTTTAGCTTCTTTTTTTTTAGTTTATTTCTTTTTGGTTTCCATTTGGTCCAATTTGTTTTTTGATCTTTTTGCACTTATTTCAGATACATCAATTGTTTGATTTTATTTTTTCTCTGTACTATGAGCTTTGATTAGTATTAGATACAGTTAGTTTATGTATGGAATATTATTTTTTACCCGAAAATATTGATAGATAAATGATAGTAAATAACTATTTAATATTTCAGATACAGTATCTACCTTGTTAGATATGGTGTTGATTATCGTTTCTAAGTTTTATTTATAATAACATACATTTTGTTTATGTCAGATACACATTTATTTTTGTTTTTCATATACATGGGAAGGGTAGTAGCTCATATAATTGATGTGAATGGTTAGATACACGATTAATTCTCTAAATTAGTTGATATGAATTTTAAGTTATAATTCATTGATTTTTTGACACTTTCAGATACACTGTTTATCATTGTAACATCTCGCACCAAGAAACGACTATAAAGAGTTTAAAATATGAAAATATTGATTTTTGGAAAGAATAAGGAAATCTAGAAATTTTGTCTAAGTTAAGAAAGTGAATTTTGGCCATTTTAAAACAGCCATAACTCCTAGATCAGGAGGATTTAGGATCAGCTCTTGATATGGTTGGAAATCCCTTGGAGAGATCTTTCCAACGCCGCCGAGATTGCACGATTTCGACATCGTATGAGTGAGATATGCCTTTCGTAAGTTGGGTTGTTGGATTGAGGAAAGTCTCAATCCGGATTTAGGGAAGGGCAAAGTAGTCTTTTCTCTAATTAATTTCCTAATTTGATTTTAGGGGTTTATTGGGGTAAAAAAAGAACCTAGATCAGTTTTGGAAAATTAAAGAATGCTTAGGGCTTGGAGAAGAGAGAAAAGAAGAAAGAAAGGGAGAAAAAGGCAAGAAAGAAAGGGAGAAAAAGGCAAGAATTCATCAAGATCATCCAAGCTTGCGAGTGGAATTCGTCGGGGGTGATCCCTATTAAGGTATGTGAAATCTTTTCGTGTTGGGTTAGTTCACCCACACACCAACTTGTTTCAATCCAATTGTTTTGAGTTGTTTACATGTTGAAAAAATAAGGTTCTTGAAGAACAAATTGTAGAATTCTTGTTGGTTGAGTTGTTGATGCTTGGGGGTGAGTTGATTCATGTTTCCGAGTTGTTTTTCGAGTTAGATTGATTGTATATTGAGGGTACAATTGATCCTAAGTGTTTGGGGAAGGAACTATGGAAGTTAGGGAGGTTTTGAGAGGAAGAATGGAAGAGAAAAGTCGGAAGTCGCTGGGCAAAAGAGTTGGGGCGCCGCGCCAGCCAGAGCGCCACAAAAACTTCTCTGAAGTTTGGCCTCTGGTGTGTCGCGCCAGCCAGAGCGCCAGCCAGACTTCTCTGAAGTTTGAGGGCTGGCGCCCCGCGCCTCTCAAAGCGCCAGGGACGCCAGTTCTCCCCATTCGTTCCCCACCTTTTTGTACTTGTTCCTAAGCGATGTACCTATGTATTCTAGTTGTTTCCAACACTCTAAGGTACATCTAAACATCATGAAATTATCCGTAAACATGAGATCATGAACCTTGAATCCATAATCCAATTCAAGGAAAGTTAAGATCAAAGTCAAAGAAGTTAAGAGTCAAGTCTAGAAGTTAAGAAGCAAGTCAAAGCAAAGTTTCTTAAAGTTTTCAAGAGACTTTAACAAACGTTTTAACTTCGTTCTTAGGCTCAAGTTTCAAGTTAATCAAAGAGTAAAGAGTTGAGTTCATTTCTCAAAAAGCTATAAGGGGACTAAGTATTTCCAAAGAGTTTATAAATGTTTTCACATTTGAGCAAGAAAGGGAACATCGATTCCAAGAGAGCTTTTAAGCTAAGTTTTGAGTAATTATCTCAATTCAAAGAAAGAGTTCTATTTTTACAAACATATGAGCTAAGTATATTTTGGGAGTACTATTGAGCACCGATATGGGGATGCGAGTTCATATTAACTAAAGTCTCCATAAACCATGTAGCCATCATGGGTAGTAAAGGATCATACTTTTTAGATGACTCCTTAAGATGCTTTTAGCATAGACTATTGGATTCACTAAGTTAAGCATTCTATATGACGGCAAAGTATAGGACAGTTCTGGCAGCGTGGGCAAGACGTTGTATCACCACTTAGACTCATAGTGGTGGTTGTCGGTTAGAGAATCTCCCACTAAAGTTATATTACTTTTATATATAAGTAAAGTTGAGTTTGTTATTGCTTTATCTTTAACGAACTAAGTTGTTTACATTGTTTTACAAGCTTATTATATATTGCATGTGTCTTATTGCTTTATATTGAGTTCAGTTATTCATGAGTTGAACAGAGCCAAAGTAAATGTTCCTTTGTACTCCTTTCAAGTTTAAGTTGTTGTTTAGCATTCCAACTCGCATACTCGTACATTCAATGTATTGTTGCCAGTTGGCCTGCATCTTATTATGATGCATACGCAGGTAACCAGGATCAGCATCCAGCGCGCCGTTGATCTAGTCGAGCACTCCAGAGTCAGTGGTGAGCTTCTTGCATTCCAGAGGACTCTTTTATTGCTTTCCTAATTTTTCTTTATTAGGATGTTGTAGAGTCTGCCCCAACATCCATCTCAGTATTATAGAGGCTTCATAGACAGTCATACAGTAGTTGAGTCTCTCATCTATGTATTTACAGATATTCTATTTTGAGACACAAGTTTCCATTTTGTCCAGATTTGTCATTTAAGTTGTTTATGAACTTATATTGTGTTGAGTTAAGTCTTCCGCTGAGTTAAGTAGCCAGGCCAAGGGTTCTCTTGGGGCCATCAATGGTCTCCGAGTGCCGGCCACGTCCAGGGTGTTGGCTCGGGACGTGACAATCATATTAGATACATGTATATTGAACACTGTAGAATACATATAACAACATGCCTAGATACATGAAATAATCAAATCAGATACACATCACTGCCTGCCATGTACAGATACCTTGTCGGAAACATATGAAATAAAAATTGAGATACGTAAAATGAATTGTATGACCATATACATAGCAACTAAAATAATACATTGGGGCATGGGGTATGGGTGGGATAGAAGATTAATGGAGAAGGTTGGGGGAGGGTCTTGATGAGAGAGAAAGGTAGGACCATTAATTTTAATTTTTAAATGTAAAGATAATTAATCAATTCTAATTTTAAGGGTTTAAGTGTATCTAATTATATCTTGTAAAATATATGGTATAAAATATTAAAAGTGGTAATATATGTAATTGTTTGAAAGTAGAGATGATATTAGTATATATGGTATGGATGTATGTCTAATTAGGTAGTTTTTCCATCTCTAAATACTCCGGAATTAAATTTCGCTAACTACGGAAAAGACAGTTATACTTTTATTGAATGATTTGAATATCGATTAAATAACTTTATATTATTAACTTATTAGAGTAATACTAGCTGTATATAAAATCTAATAAAAACTCAAAAAGTAAGGATGCAAAACTACAAACATATAAATGTACAATAATTCCAACAACTTAAATCTGGAATATGTGATATTCATGAAAAACTCTAGAAAAATTACATGAGTTGTCAAACATATAATCAGTTGGTTTTGAAATTTCCTCAAAAATATATTATTCTTTTGGTACCTATACCTATGAAGAAATTAAAGTGGACAGTCAGATTTTGTACGTAAAGTTGTTATGGACAAATTTGAGTAACTCTGCTCGTAACATCTCGCAATTTGAAATAACTAGGAAGAAGCTAATAATTGGAAATAGTCAATTTTGGAAAGAATGAAAATCTGGAAATTTTGTTAAGTTAGGAATAAGTGAGTTTTTGGTCAACTTCAAACGACCAAAACTTGTAGCTCAGGATGAGTTAGGAGCACTTCCAGATATGGTAGGAAAGCTCTTGGAATGATCTTTCGAACGCCACTGATTTTGCGCGATTCCGAATTCGTATGAGTGAGTTATGCCCTTTGGAAGTTGGGTTGTTGGAATAAGGAAAGTTCAATCCGGATTTTTAAAGGGTAGTTTGGTCTTTTCATTGCCCAATTATTTTATTTCATTTTTGGTAATTAAGTTAGGGTCTAATCTGAATTAGATCAGTTTAAGCTTTTTACCAAAATGCGCTAGGGCTTGGAGAAAGGAGAAGAGAAACAAGACTCGTCAAGATCGTCGAGTTTAGCTTGTGGATTTCGTCGGGGGGTGATCCCTACAAGGTATGTGAGATCACATAGCGATGGGTTAGTTCACCCATGCGCCAAACTTGATTCAATTTCAGCAAAGTATATTGATTTGTAAGTAAATCCCTTGAATTCTTGATAAAGTTCGTTTGAATCCTTGTGGGTTGTATTGTTGGAGTTTGCTTGAGATTGATTCATGTTTTTAGTTGTGTTTTCGAATAAAATCTGATGTATATTGAGGGTATAGACGATTATAAGTATTTGGGGAAAGAACCAATGGAGTTTAGAGGGTTTACAGCGGGAAAACGAAGAAGAAATTTCATCGGTCGAACTTTGGAGGTGCCTCCGCATCGCGGACCCACTCCCCAGTTTTGGGAAAAAATGTTTCGCGTCGCGGAGGGGTCACGGACCGTTCTGCCTCAAAAGTTATTTTCGAACCAAAAATTTCATTACTTCTCCGCGTCGCGGACCCACCCTCAAATAGTGATTTTTTATCTTTTCTCATGTTTAGCTATCTAAAATCATTCCTAAACATCATGAGATCTTTTTTATCACAAATCGCAAATCCTTTAATCCATAATTCAATTCAAGGAAAGTTAAGAGTCAAGTCAATAGAAATCTTAGAGTTTTCCAAAAATCTTTTACAAACGTTTTAACTTTGTTATAAGACTTGAGTTTTGAGTTGAGTAAAGAGTAAAGTTTGAAGTTCATTTCTTCAAAAGAGTATATCGGGACTATGTATTTCCAAAGAGTAAATGTTTTCACAATTAAAGAAGAAAGGAAACTTTGATTTCCAAAAGAGCCTTTAAGCTAGTTTTCAGTTAAAGAGTAAATACTTTCACATTTGAGCAAGAAAGGAAACTTTGATTTCCAAAAGAGCCTTTGAGCTATTTTTCAGTAAAGAGTTAATGTTTTCACAATTAAGCAAGAGAGGAAACTTAGATTTCCAAGATAGCCTTTGAGCTAAGTTTTTGAGCAATTATCTCAAATCACAGAAAGAAGTATGTTTTAAACATAAAGAGCTAGTATCATATTTTGGGAGTAATATTGAGCATCGATATGGCGGAGAGTTCAGAGAACTCACAGCCCCCATAAACCATGTAACCATCATGGGTAGAAAAGGGTCATACTTTTTAGATGATTCCTTTAGTACTTTTTAGCATAGACTAGTGGATCCACTTAGTAGTTTAGGTTCTATACCCCCGGCAAGGTATAGGACGGTCCTTGGCAGTGTGAGGTACAGCGTTGTATCATCACTATAGCTCTTAAGTGATTGTTGTCGATTAGAGAAACTCCCACATCAGTATTTTGTATTTTTATATACATCAGAAATATTTGTATTTTGATATACAAACAGAGTTCATATTGTATCTTTGCATACATACAGAGTTATTATTGTATTTCTAAATACACAGAGTTGAAAACCATATTTTAAAGTTTTTCTTTATACTGCATTTATTTTATTGTTTTATATTGAGTTAAGTTATTTAGATGTTGAGAAGAGCCAAGGTAAGTGTTTCTTTCAGATTCCTTTCAAGCTTAAGTTATGTTTAGCATTCCAACTAGCATACTCGTACATTCAATGTACTGATGCCAGTTGGCCTGCATCGTCTTATGATGCAGACGCAGGTAACCAGGATCAGCATCCAGCGCTTCGTTGATCAGATTGAACACTCAGAGTCAGTTGGTGAGCCTCATTGCTTTCCGGAGGACTCCTTATACATTGTTTTCTCATAATTTTAGTTGTTAGGATGATCGGAGTTCTTGTCCCAACATCCATCTCAGTTTTAGAGGCTTCATAGATAGACAAACAGTTAGTTAGTTCATTTGTATCTACTTTGTTATTGTCTTATGTTCATATTTGAGTTACCACTTTGGAAGTGAATGTTACTATAAATACATTCTAAGTTATATTTTGAGCAGTTCAGTTTACTTGTTTTAAAAGTATTTATCTTGAGTAAAGTCTTCCGTTGAGTAAGTAGGTCAGGTCAAGGGTTCGCTTGGGGCCATTAATGGTTCTCGAGTGCCAGCCATGTCCAGGGTGTAGGCTTGGGGCATGACAACCTTGGTATCAGAGAACAGAGTTCAAGAGTTCTAGGGAGTTTATGAAGCCGTGTATGTAGAGTCCTAGTTATCGGTGTGAAGCGCGCCACATCTATAATTAGGAGGCTGCAATATTTAGGAATTCATTCACTTCTTTCATACTTATTTCGTGCGATATAGTGTATCTCTATAAAAGTTTCTTTCTAACTCTTGCTTACTTAACTGATTATGAGATGGCCTATGGTCGAAAGTGCCTTCATGAGGCATTTCTTTCCTCGTGAGCTAAGAGAAGCAAAGAGATGGTTGCTGACATGAAGAGTAGGATGAGTTTATTCATTGTTGGGTTGATTCTTCTATCATGTAAGGAAAGTAATGCAACCATGCTAATAGGTTACATGAGCATAATAAGACTGATGATCCATGTGCAACAGGTTGAGGAGGACCAGCTGAAGGATAGAGAAGATTTTAAGAATAAGACATCAGGGAATGAATCCAGGCAGCAAAAGAGTAATGCAAATCGGTCTTCTTTCCAACATAAGCATAAATGACCTGCTCCATCATCTTCTAGTGTACCTGCACCAAGGAATAAATGTGAGTACAATAGTAAGAATTTCCAAAATTTCAGAGCTAGACCTAGGTATTCGCAAGGTAGTAAGGCACAAGGGGGTACTAAGACTCCTGCATGTGCTAAGTGTGGTAGGAGCCACTCAGAGATGTGTCGTGATAACTTCACTAGTTACTTCAAGTGTGGCTAGAAGGTCATTTTATGAGAGAGTGTCCTAAGAGCAGACAGAGTAATGGTAATGGGGGCAATAGAGCCCAGTCTTCTTCAGTTCCTCCACCAGATAGAGTTGCATCTAGATGAGCTACTTCAGGGGCAGGTGGAGAAGAAACCGTCTTTATGCTATCACTAGTTGCCAAGAGCAAGAGGATTCACCAGATGTTGTCGCTGATAGGATTCAAGTATGCAATTTTGATGTTCTTCCTAAGCAACTTCTTGAGCCTTCGGTGTTTCTACACCTGATGGTGAGTCTATTCTAGCAGAAAGAGTCTATCGTGATTATTCCGTTTTCATCAATCGCAAGAGTACCATGGCTGATTTAGTTGAGTTAGACATGGTAGATTTTGATGTCATTCTAGGTATGGACTGGCTCCATGCCTGTTATGCATCAATAGATTGTAGAACTCGAGTAGTCAAGTTCCAGTTTACAGTGAACCAGTTATAGAGTTGAAGAGCAGTTCAGCAGTGCCTAAGGGTCATTTTATTTCGTACCTTAAGGCGAGAAAGTTAGTTTCCAAGGGGTGTGTCTATCACTTAGTCCGAGTTGATAACTCTAGTGTTGAGATACCTCTTATTCAGTCAGTTTCAGTAGTAAAAGAGTTTTCAGAAGTTTTTCCAGATGATCTACTCGGAGTTCCTCCTGAGAGATAAATAGACTTCGGCATAGACATTCTTTCAGATACTCGTCCTATCTCTATTCCGTCATATAGCATGGCACCAACAGAGTTGAAAGAGTTAAAAGAGTAGTTGAAAGATCTTTTAGAGAAATGTTTCATTCGACCAAGTATCTCACCTTGGGGCGCTTAGGTACTATTTAAGAGAGAGAAAGATGGTTTCCTTAGGATATGTATAGATTACCGTCAGTTGAACAAGGTTACCATCAAGAGTAAGTATCATCTTTCTAAAATTGATGATCTTTTCGATCAGTTTCAGGGTGCTTGTTTCTCAAAAATAGACCTCAGATCAGGTTACCATCAGTTGAAAGTAAGGGAATGTGATATTCCAAAGACATCATTCAGGACCTGTTATGGTCACTATGAGTTTCTGGTCATGTCGTTCGGTTTAACCAATGCACCTGTAGAATTCATGGACCTTATGAATAAAGTATTCAAGCCTTATTTAGATATGGTTCATTGAGGACATATTAATCTATTTGAGGAATGAGGAAGATCATGCTAGCCATCTCAGAATAGTTCTCCAGACTTTGAATGATAAGGAGTTGTATGCCAAGTTCTTTAAGTGTGAGTTTTGGCTTGAGTCTGTGGAATCCTTAGGCCATATTGTGTCTGGAGAGGGAATTAAAGTTGATACTCAGAAAATTGAGGCAATGCAGAATTGGTCTAGACCCACTTCCAACTGATATTAGGAGTTTCTTAGGTTTGGCTGGCTATTATAGAAGGTTTGTTGAGGGGTTCTCATCTATTTTGTCCCTTTTGACCAAGTTAACTCAGAAAATAGTGAAATTTCAATTGTTTGAATCTTGTGAGAAAAAATTTCAGAAATTGAAAAAGAGGTTGACTACTTCCCCAGTTTTGACCTTACCAGAAGGTACTCAAGGTTTGGTGGTGTATTGTGATGCATCTAGAGTTGGTTTGGGTTGTGTATTAATGTAAAATGGCAAGGTTATAACTTATCCCTCCAGACAGTTGAAAGTTCATGAGAAGAATTACCCAACCCAGACTTAGAGTTGGTTGTCATAGTATTTGCTTTGAAAATATGGCGCTATTATCTTTAGGGTGTGCATGTGGATGTGTTCACCGATCACAAGAGTTTTCAGTACATATTTAGTCAGAAAGAGCTTAATCTCAGATAGAGAAGGTGGTTAGAGTTACTCAAAGATTATGACATGAGTATTCTTTATCACCCAGGTAAGACTAATGTTGTTGTTGATGCATTGAGTAGATTATCTATGGGTAGTACCGCCCATTTTGAGGAAGGTAAGAAAGAGTTAGCAAAAGAGGTGCATAGACTTGCAAGGCTAGGAGTTGGACTAATGGATTCCCCAGAATGAGGAGTAATGGTGATGAATGGGGTTGAATCATCATTAGTGTCAGAAGTAAAAGATAAGCAAGACCAAGATCCTATTTTGCTTGAATTAAAGGCAACTGTTTATAAGCAAAAAAATGATGGATTTTGAACAAGGGGGAGATAGTGTTTTGAGATATCAAGGTGGATTGTGTGATTGATTTCAAGGGTAATTGAGATGATCACCTACCTCTCATTGAGTTGCTTACAACAATAGTTACCACTTGAGCATCCAGATGGCTCTTTATGAAGTTCTTTACGGGAAAAGATGCAAACCTCCTATTGGATGGCTTGAAGTTGGTGAAGCTGGGTTAGTGGGACCAGACTTAGTTCGTCAAGCTAAGGAGAAAGTAAAAGTTATTCAAGAGGGGTTGAAAACAGCCCAGAGTCGTCAGAAATCCTACACTAATGTTAGGATAAGGGAGTTAGAGTTTGATGTAGAGCTGTCAAAATGGGCTGGCCCAACCCAACCCAACCCAATCCAACCCTAATGGGCTAGAGAGTTTAATGGGTTGGGACGGGCTGGCTCTTTTAATTGAAGGGCCAATAAAATAGCAGCCCAACCCATCCCTAAGCGAGCCACGGGTTGGGACGGGTTGGCCTTCCAACCATAAAACGGATAATATTTTCCTCTTAGAAAGAATACGAGCGTTGATGTCCGATGAACACGACATCAATACATACATAAATTCATTCATGAATTACACATACTTCAGTGAATATTTACAAAACAAATAAATAATAGCCAAGATACAATATTCATAAGATTCATCCGAGCAAAAAACATTACATGATCACTATTTTCATAAACAAGACAATAAAGGAGAAGTGAAAAATTAGGCATAAAAACAAAAGTAAAAGAGGTCAAAGATTCATAGTTATAATGGAGTAATGGACTTGGGCTAATAAGAAAATTTAGTGGGCTAATGACCCTAAAATGTAAAAGATATGTAAAAAATATAGTCTTGATTTTATATTGATATTTTAAAAATATTTAT
>JAJOOO010021476.1:0-14834 GCA_029582685.1 Solanum piurae
TTGCGATACTAAACTTTCATGAGGACCTATTACCTCCCTAGACTATTTAATACCGTATTTTAAACATATATATTTGTCCACGTGGACATAAAAAATAATGCAAAATTATAAATAGTAATGTGTCCACGTGGGCACATATATACCTTTAAAATACATTATTAAATAGTTCAGGGGGTAAAAACTACGGTATTAAATAGTCTAGGGAGGTAATAAGTCCTCATGAAAGTTTAGTATCACAACAACAAATTCGACCAAAGTTGAGATATTTTTCAAACCCTTTATCCCATGAAGATATGTATATCTCGTCATCTTATTTGCTTGTGAACTACTTATTTTTATTTAATGTATCAGTGGAACCAACTTATTTTTAAAATATGTATAATTCAACTTGTTTCTAGCTATTGACTTAAGTTTGAGGAGGTTTATTGCCTTATTTAAAATGTGAAGGGAGTATCATTTTCCAAACTCAAAATATTAAGGGATAAAGTTTTTCTTTTTTATAACAAATTTAGTTGAATGATTTTATAAGGGAAGAGTCATAAATTGAGTAATTTTATTGATACAAAATAAAATTAAATAACTTTGAAACATAGTTCTTCATAGTTAAAATGACTCTAATGAAACATTAAGTAATGTATTCAATTACGAAAATTCAAGTTCTTTGCATTTTGCTCCCCTAACATGTACACCTTTTTGTGATTTAAATGTTCAACGGTTTTACTATTTTATCACAAATCACATAAACTATACCAATATGTTTATCGATGGAAAGAGATCTGACCGTGTAATTTTTAATTTATTTTCAAATGAATTACATAAATCGCAATTTTACCACTTAACCAAAATACTAGTAACAAAAATCAATTGCTCTATTTTGAAAAGTTAGTAAATCTTATAATTGCCGTCAATGTAACCTAGAGTAATGTAGTACGCTTTAAAATCGTCTAATTTATTATCATGAAAGTTGATAAGTATAATTTTAAAATTATAAAGATTCAATGGTATCTTAATGTCTAGTCAGTATGACTTCAATTATCTCAAATTTACAAAAAAAAAAGGTTTATTTAACAATCAATCATTGTGTAAGTGGTGCTTTTTGAGTAATATCTAAATTTTTTCAAAGTAATATTAGTTTGAGATAGAAATTTTACTTATAGGTAATAAATTTACTATGACAATTTCATTACATAAATCAAATATATGTTTATTAATAATCCAAGCACATTTGTTTGTGTTCTGTTACTTTTGAAAAAAAAAATTAAGAAGAAGATTTTTGTCCAACTTGATATCCTAGTTTTAATTTATCAATGTTATATATTTACATTGTTACGATATATGTTTAATATCTAGTAGGTTACTTATGAATATCAATATATGTAGATCTCGTCATGTTAATTGCTCGTAAATTACTTATCTCTTACTTAGAGCATGTTTGTCTTTGCTGCCAAAACAAAAAAAAAAAATTATTTTTTTAAAACGATTTTTCAGAAAAGTGCTAATGAAAAAATGATTTGTTTTTGGCTATTCATTTGAAAAATATTTTTCATAAGTAATTTGCGTTTGACTAATCTTTTCTAAATTAAAAAGTGTATTTGAGAGTCAAATATTAAAAATGATAACTATTAATGTACTTTTAATATAAAAAATGTTTTATAGATAGAAACTATTTTAAATTTCTATTATAAAAAATTTAATTAAACTTTATATTTTTAAAATTAAAATGTACATTTATCAATATTATATCTTTTTTTGGGAGGGTTGAAATCTTTAATTGTTATTTTTTTCTCATTTTTCTAACCTTGCAAAAATATTGTTATTATCGCTTTTTCCTAATTCTTTATAATTTTGTAAAATTATATGTAAACTATAAAATAATAATAAATAAAAAATAAATTTCTTTAATGAAATTTAATCAAACTTATGAGATATGTTAATTAATTAATAAGAGATATATTGGTAAGTATGTATATATGAAAGGGATATTTTAGTCTTGAGAAAACTATATTTTTTGTTTCTGCTTCTGTTCTTTTTTTAAGAAGCAAATTTTTTTAGCTTCTTCCCAACAACAACAAAAATTGTTGCTACTTCTATTTAAAAGCGCTTCACTGATTTGTCAAACTCACTAAAAGTGTTTCTGGCCTCCCAACAGGAATGTCAAACAGACTTTTACTGTATTAGTGAAATCAATTTATACGCGCCACGTTGCATAATATTCCAATAATTAATAATTATTTGGTTTAGATTCGGATAAGATTTTCAGTGCAAAGTAAGATTATTTTTTTTGTCGTCATGTAATTTGGTCGTACTCGATTACAATATTTACGAGTTTAGTTACCAAACTAATTAAGGAAACATAATTTGCACAAAAATGAGTGTAAATATATAATTGTGTTGAAATATATATTATTTCTTAAGTAAATAGGCCACGTGCATTTTATAACCTTCACAAGTTATGATGGTAAAAGTTACTATAACTATAGTAATAAATCGTTAGTGCCGTTATAACGTTATCGTGCATTTTTTTTTTGTTTTTACATAAACGCATATTATTAGGTTAAACTCCAAACTTAGAAGAAGATTATAAATATAACTCAAATCTTAAAACCTATTTATATAACTCAAATCTTAAAACCTATCAATCAAATTGGGGGTAATAGATTGAAAAATAAGACCCACCGGGCATAACAAATGAAAACTTGGGCTCATTCATAAACTTGAAAATGTGTACACTTGTCACTGTATTTGAGCCCATTTCAAGACTTTTTCCTTTTTTGCCCCTCAACCAAATGTTTTGGACGATATATATGTGCAATAGTTTGATATTACTTATTAATTTATTAAATTAAGATAAAATTTATTTGATTTTTTCTCATTTTATCCCTACAATTAATACTCTTAAGAAAATATTATTAAAAAAATTAATTTAAACATAAAATAATGGACCTTCATTAAATATTTTGAATTTCATGAAAACTAGTAGTACTTACTCAACGTGGTATATAATTACAATAAAATCTCTGTAAATTAATACTATATTATTAAAATTGTAAAATACTATTATTTTGTAGATGTATTAATTAATCAATATATTAATAAATATTAAGTTAAAGAATGTTTTGAAATTTAATGAATATACCTTGTTTTCCCCCCTTAAAAACAATATAGACATACTTGCCCATGAGATGAAATTTATGAGCAAAAATAGTGGGATGTTGAAAAGGAAGAAGAATGGAAGAATAAACAACAATGAAAAATCAAAAGATTGGAAAAAAGAGAGTGAATAGAGTATTGAAGTGTATATAAATAAATGATTTCTTGGCAGGGTTTTTGATTTGAAATTATTGGGCAGCATAATTTTTTGAAACATCAAGTGGTTTAGGACTTTTCTTAGTGATTTTACTTTAAAGGACATTTTAGGTGGAAAAAAATGAACAACAACACCCTTCTCAGCCCCTTCTAATTACGAAAATAACCCCAAAAGTAGAGTCATGCCAAATTCGTGCCTAAATAGTCGTGCCAAATATATTTATTGTTTTACTATATAACTCTTTGAATATAATAAATATAATGTCCTTAAAAAAGTAATAGATAAATTATTATAATTAGTGATAAAGGGTAAATTAGAAACTAAGTGTAAAATTATCCATTGATTTCATAAAGTGGACAAGTATAGTTGGACATCCCAAAATAGTATAGTGGACAACTATTGTTGGACGTAGATAGTAGTAAGTTACTTATGAATATGAATATATGTATATCTCTTCATTTCAATTGCTCGTAAATTTACATATGTTTTAGTTAATGTATCAGCGAAATCAATTTTTACGCGCCACGTTGCATAATATTTCAATAATTAATAATTATTTGGTCTAGATCCAAATCAGATTTTCAGTACAAAGTAAGTATTATTTTTTTGTCGTCATGTAATTTGGATGTACTCGGTTACAAAATTTGCGAGTTTAGTTACCAAACTAAACAAGGAAACATGATTTGCATAAAAACGAGTGTAAAAATATAATTATGTTGAAATACATATTATTTCTTAAGTGATTAGGGCGCGTGCATTTTATAACCGTCACCGATTATGGCGGTAAAAGTTACTATAACTACAGTAATAAGTCGTTAGTTCCGTTATAACGTTATCTTGCATGCTTTTTTTACTTTTACGTAAACACATATTATCAGGTTAAACTCTAAACTCCGAAGAAGATTATAAATATAACTCAAAATCTTAAAACCTATCAATCAAATTGGGGTTAGGGTTAATAGATTGAAAAATAAGACCCGATCATAAGAAATGAAAACTTGGGCTCATTCATAAACTTGAAAATGTGTACAGTTGTCGCTATATTTGAGCCCATTTCAAGACTTTTTCCTTTTTTGCCCCTCAACTAAATGTTTTGGACGATATATATGTGCAATAGTCTGATATTGTAAGTACATATTTTGTGTAACTGAGGCCGCGTTACATAATATATAACAGCACCAACATTATTTTTATCAATTCATTTTTTTTCTGCCTCACCTCTTCGCTTTTTACCTCTTTGTTTCTCAAAACTTGTCTTCTGTGTTCTGTGTTGTAGTTCTGAGTCGGAGAGGAGGGAAAGAGAACAGGGGAAAGGGAAAAAGGGGCACCAAGAAAATGAATTGAGAGAATTTTTTTTATCTGATCTAAACCATTGGATTAACTCTTTGTTTGTGTTGATAGATCTGTTGTTGAGACTTTTGGCTTTTCATCCTCAGAAAATCTGAGGAAAATCTCAAAAGTGAGTTGTTTTGAAAATGGAAGCAGATTTTTTTCTATTTTTTCATTTTTTTTTCTTTGTTGATGTTAAAAAACTTCTTCTTGCTGTTCTGTTTTTTTTTTTTTTACAGGATGAAACGATTGAGAGATGATGGGTATGATAGCCCTTCATTTAAGCGGCCATTTGGTTCTAACCGAGGAGAATCGTAAGTTGTTTGGCTTGTGTTCATTTTGTATGTGATGATTTTTTTGTATGTACTTGTTTTTGATGGATTTTATTTTTTTGAATTTGTTGAATTCTTGGTAACTCTAGGTAAATCAGTGATTTCTAGTTGTTATATCTTATGTGTTGTGTCTAACTTTGTGATCAAAAAATGTTTAATGAATTAGAATTGGTTTATCATTTATTTATTTTATCAGTCAGAATTATCAAGCAGATATGAAAATAAAGATTGGATCTTTACCCATGTTGTTTTTGTTTGGGCGAGTCTTGTTTGCTTTTTTTTTTTGTCTGTTAATTCATTTTTAGGGCAAAGGCTATAAACTTACCAACATAACCATTATTTATTTGGTTGTATCAAATCAAGGTATTAGTCAATTTTGAATGAACCATAATTTGCTGAATTTCTGGTAATTCTAGGTAAATCAGTAATTTTTAGTGTTTTATCATGTGGTGTGTTGTGTGTGATTATGTTACCAGAAAATATTTGGATGCCATTTTCTGCTTTATCTAGTGTTTTAGGGTAGGTACTATCATTTTTCTTACATCACTCGAAATTATCAGGCACAATTGAAGATAAAGATTATCTTTATCCATGTTGCATTTGTTTGGGTGGGTTTAGTTTGCTTTTTGTTTATCTGTTAATTCATTTTTAGGGCAAATGCTTTAACTTAGCACCACATCCACTATTTATTTGGTTATATCACATCAACAGTTTTTTCAATTTTGAATGAACTACTATAAAAATCATTGGTTTGAAGTGGATGAGAGTATAATTTAACCTATTGGAGCATATGGGGAGGAGGTCTGTGACAATAAATTTGACTGGCAAATTTTGGCTGTGGTTCTCTGTGTAATGTTTTTCTTCTTTTCTTTTTTCCCGGATGAAGCTACAGTCCATCACAAGTTCCAGGAAGTGGTCCGGGTGGAGGAGGTGGTGGCAGCAGTGCTGGTGCTACTGCTAATAACCCAAAGCTGACAACTGGTGATGCGTTGTCTTATTTGAAGGAAGTCAAGGACATGTTTCAAAGCCAAAGGGATAAGTATGACATGTTCCTTGACGTTATGAAAGACTTTAAAGCTCAAAGGTTTGCTACTTTAATTTGCCTAGTGCCATTTTCAATCCTATTCATATTTGGTGATTTATGTGGGACTTATCTCATAAGTCTATGATTTTTTCTTTGCAGAATTGATACTGTTGGTGTCATAGAAAGAGTAAAAGACTTGTTTAAAGGGCATCCTAGGTTGATCCTTGGATTCAACACTTTCTTGCCCAAGGGTTATGAAATAACCCTTAATGATGAAGATGAGGCTCCTCCAAAGAAAGTTGAGTTTGAAGAAGCTATTAGCTTTGTGAACAAAATAAAGGTTACATTTCTGCTACCTTCCAGTTTAAACAATAAAGGTCTGCCTTTTTCTTCTTTAAAAAACTCTAGTCCTAACTTACTAGGCTATCATTTCCTGCAGACCCGTTTCCAAAATGATGATCACGTTTACAAATCCTTCCTAGATATTTTGAACATGTATAGGAAGGAGCACAAGGGAATCGATGAGGTGTACCGTGAGGTAATAATTTTTTAAAATTGGGATACATTACATAGATATATTATAGATGATCTTTATGTTTTAATTTTTTTTTACTATTTGCCATATCATATGTGTAGGTTGCCGTACTTTTTAGTGACCATCCAGATTTGCTAGATGAGTTCACTAGGTTCTTGCCAGATAATTCAGGAACTGCATCAGCAGCACAAACATCAGTTGGCAGGCCTTCATTCCATCGTTATGATGAGAGGAGCTCAGCTATGCCCATTCTTAGGCAATCACACATGGACAAGGTTTTCCTTTTTCTTTCCTGGTTGTTTTATTCATCTATTAGTGCTGGTTGCCCTACAACTATACTCACCTCCTTCAATCTGTTGTATCTGAAGCGCTTCCGGCGGGATAGGATTATTGGTCCTTATGCTGAAAGAGACCTTAGCATTGAGCGGCCTGATTTGGACAACGAAAAAACAATGATAAAGTTGCATAAAGAGCAAAAGAGACGTGCTGAAAAAGAGATTAGGGACAGAAGAACTCATGATCAGGATTATAAAGAACCTGATAATGAGAATAATGAAGATCTAAGCATGCAGCGTCACACTGATAAAAAGAAATCTGCTCAGAAGGTTGAAGAATTTGGAGGACCTCATGAAGATAAAGATGCCCTGAAAAGTGAGTGCATGATTACCATTGTCTGAATGTATGTGTTTGTTGTGCTGCATTAAAACTTCCACCATTAAGGGCTATGGTTTGTGATAAAACTGATTTGAAGGCCATCTATTTGCTTTGTGTTAATTCATGGTGAATTACAAGATCTCGTTCTTAACTACTCTAAAAGTTGCTAAATGTTCCCAATTTCTTTTCAGGCGGTTTTACTCTTCATTTTTGGTGTTCTTGATGTATGCATCTGTTTTCAGCGTAGGCTGTTGCTGAGTTTGATTATTAACCTTTTAATATAATTTGCTTGATTTTGCCAGATATGTATAGCCAAGAGTTCAGCTTCTGTGAAAAGGTCAAGGAAAGACTAAGAAGTCCAACTGATTATCAGGCTTTCTTAAAATGTCTTCACATTTATAGCACAGAAATAATTACAAGGACCGAGTTGCAAAGTTTGGTACGTCTATCATGCAATTAGTTTAATCCTTTTTGCTCCTATGTGATGGTAATCTTTGTTTATAATTTTTGCTATCTATGGTTTGCTTTGGTTCCGTTTGTTTTTTCCGTACACAGTATTGGTTGCTCTGCTGATGCTGCAAAATGGTTCTGATGGTATGCTAGGACTAGATCCATTATGCTAAACATATCCTCTCTTTTGACTGAAAAAAGGGATAAAAAGGTTCCCCTCTTTGTTGCGGTGGAAAATGAACTGAATCCCGGTTTTACTGGATTTTGTGGTACTAATATTTTTGAAATGATATACAAGTCAGTCTGGGATTTGAAAGCATGCTCATCTCAGGTTGCTGATCTGCTTGGAAAACATCCTGATCTTTTGGAAGGTTTCGGTGAATTTCTAGAGCGTTGCGAACAAGATGGTAAGTCTTGAAATTTCATGATGGTAAATCTGTTGAGCCACATATGTGAGTACATTCTGATTGGGTTCCTGCTTTACAGATGGATTTCTTGAAGGTGTTATGAGGAAGAGTAGGTGGAATGACGGGCATGCTTCCAAGTCAGTAAAGGACGATGGGAAAGACAAAGAGCCGAAGCGTGAGACTGATGGAACTAAAGAAAAGGACCGATACAAGGAGAAATACTGGGGAAAATCCATCCAAGAACTCGACCTCTCAAACTGCAAACGCTGCACGCCCAGTTATCGGCTTCTCCCTGATGATGTAGGACATTGGTCTATTGATTTTCCTAATACGATCATAGATAGAAGAATATCAATCTCTATGGATCATGTCTTGACACAGATTTGTTAATATCTTTATTCTGCAGTATCCAATACCTACAGCAAGCCAAAAATCGGACCTTGGAGCTCAGGTGTTAAATGACCATTGGGTTTCTGTGACTTCAGGGAGTGAGGACTACTCTTTCAAGCACATGCGCAGAAATCAGTATGAAGAAAGCCTGTTCCGTTGTGAAGATGATAGGTAAGTCCTTTCCTAAGTTAAGATCCCCCCTCCCCCTACCCCTGGGTTCAATCTCAGAGGAAGAGTCTTGTAAGCTACTGTTTTCTTGACAACTAAGAAGCAGTGAGCATAAATCATCTGAAGTAATTCTCTTGAAAATACTCTTTTGCGGTTTTGCTCTTGCATTTTGTCAGTGATGATCGGAGTTTTTTAATAATTCAGGTTTGAGCTAGACATGTTATTGGAGTCGGTGAGTTCAACTGCGAAGCGCGTAGAAGAGTTATTGAATGCCATTAACGATAATTCAATTGGCGCAGCATTCCGTGTTGAGGACCACTTTACAGGTTTGTCAATGTTGACTTAGACGTTAGCAGGCTGCTTTTTCACCATTCAGTTTCAGTCTCTTACATTAAAAATACATAACTATGTAGCTTGTTGATAAACAATTTTTTTTACATTTTGTAGTCTTAAACTTAAGATGCATTGAGCGAATCTATGGTGATCATGGTCTGGATACGGTGGATATTCTGCGTAAAAATCCATCTCATGCGCTGCCTGTTATACTGACCCGCTTGAAGCAGAAACAGGAGGAGTGGACCAAGTGTCGCACAGATTTTAACAAAGTTTGGTCAGAGATCTATGCTAAGAACCATTATAAGTCACTTGACCATCGAAGTTTCTACTTCAAGCAACAAGATTCAAAAAATCTTGGCTCAAAATGTAAGTCTAGCATTTGTTTTATATGTAATGATCTTGCTTTGGCCGTGGTCTGTTTCCTCTGTTTCTTTTCTACGTAATTTTAAGTAACCCTCAGGTCTTATGGAGCTGAAAGATGGTATTTCAGTTGATGATTGCATCACTTAATGTGTGTTCTTCTTCAAATCTTCCTCTTCCTGACATTACTTTACTTTTTGTTGTTACCAACATCATCAGATTTGATGAAATCTCATTCCTCCGAATCATGTTTCAAGCTTTGGTTATCATATTTTAACTCACTGCATTCATGCTGGCCTTTCTATCTGCACTTTTTTCATGTATATAACTTCCTCCCCTTCTTTGCTGGAGCTCGGGGATTTCTCAGTTCTGCTTTTCTTTTCCAAGATAGACACTTCAAGGTTAAGTGGCACACTTTTGACACAGTTCTTTGGATTTTTGATTCTACTTTTGCACGTCTTAGCATGTCACTATGAGTTTCGCAGAAGGAAAGTACAGTATGCACATTTCATGAATAGTTGGTGTATCTATCTTCAATTGGGCAGTTTGTGTGGTTCTTGTTTTTTAACTTCCATGTTTTCGATTAACAGCCTTACTAGCGGAGATCAAAGAAATTAAGGAGAACAAGCAGAAAGAAGACGACATGATTCTTTCTATTTCCGCTGGAAGTAGACATCCTATAACACCAAATCTTGAATTTGATTATACTGACTCTGAGCTTCATGAAGACTTGTACAAACTTATCAAGTATTCGTGTGAAGAGGTTTGCTCCTCCAAAGAGCAATTAGATAAAGTACTGGGGTTATGGACCAACTTTGTTGAGCAAATCTTGGGTGTTCCTTGTCGTCCTCATGACTCAGAGGCTACTGAGAATGATATCTTATTGAAGCCGCATGGCCCAAAAGTTGATGGAACTAGCATTGGTGAAAGTGATGGCAGTCCTAGTGCAGATGCTACTACTAGGAATTGTAAACAATCAAAAGTTATCATCAACAGAGATGGTAATGCTTCCCCCCTACGAGTAACTCCTTCTAGGACAAGCTTTGCAAATGCAGATGCTCTCCCCAAAGAAGATGGTTTGCCAGTGATTGGTGAGCACCTAACTAGTTCTGATGCAGCTCCTGCTATGGGAGCAGATACTGTTCATGGAAGAGTGGAAATAACTTCAGGTATATATGTACCTCACCAAGTCTAAACCTGTTCCAATATCTCAAACTGTTTGCTTTTTAGCCAAAACATAGAATAGCTGATGCTTTTTTTAATCCAGGGCGTGGCGCAAGACAGGGTAATGGTGCTTCTGATGATGGTCAAGTATCCAAGTCTAACATTGATAATGTGCCAGCATCGGAGGTAAGAGACTCTGAATTGTGTCAATTTTGGTTGGTGCTAATCATCTCGACTACTTATCATTAAGGCATGATTTTTCTTTGTGAGACAGAGTGATACTTCAAGATCGATTCCGTTGGGTAATGGAGGGTTTGCAGAAGGCTCTACAATTAATGGGTACAATGATGATTCAGCTGATCCCTGTAAAAATGAGAAAGAAGAGGGTGAGTTATCACCTAATGGTGATTTTGAAGAGGACAATTTTGTTGCCTTTAGAAGTGGTGCCTCGCACAATGGAAGTGTGCAATATCAAACCAGAGGTGCTGAAGAGATCGGTTCTCAGGATGCTGCTGGTGAAAATGATGCAGATGCTGATGATGAAGATAGTGAAAATGTTTCTGAGGCTGAAGAAGATGTTTCTGGCAGTGAGTCTGCTGCTGATGAGTGCTCTCGAGAAGAGCACGAGGAAGAGGATGACGGAGAGCATGATGAACTTGATGGTAAAGCTGAGAGTGAAGGTGAGGCTGAGGGGACGAATGAAGCACACTATGCTGGAGGTGATGGCAATGTGTTGCAAATGTCTGATCGGGTTTTGCTTACTTCAAAGCCACTTACAAAATATGTGGCTTCACCTGTATATGAGGGAGTGGTGAAGTACCCACGGGTATTCTATGGAAATGAGACATTCTATGTGCTTTTTAGGCTACAGCAGGTAAGGAGATTCACCTTCAAGTTCAATTTTCTAGTTTACAGTGGTTAAATCTGAAGCCCCCTCTTTTTTCTAGATTCTATATGAAAGGTTATTATCAGCAAAGCTGAATTCAGCATCGTCTGAGTCAAAATGGAGAACTGGAAAGGATACTGGTTCTATTCCCTATGACAGGTAGGTTGCGATTCTTCTTCGCTTGCAGTTATACTAGCCTTTCAGTAAGTTTGTTTTTGAGAACAATGGGTATGCTTGCAGATTCATGAGTGCGCTGCATAGTTTGCTTGATGGTTCTGCAGAAAATTCAAAGTTCGAGGATGATTGCCGATCAATCATTGGAAATCAGTCATATGTGCTATTCACATTGGACAAATTGATATATAAGCTGGTCAAACAGGTGTCCTTGTTCTCCTCTATCTAAATTTGACTTGGGGTGCTACTACTTGGTATTCTTTGAATGTAATTTGGTTTTTTTGCTTCAGCTTCAAACAGTCTCGAGTGATGAGCTGGACTGTAAGTTGCTTCAGTTATATGAATATGAAAGATTAAGGAAACCTGAGAAGTTTGTTGATTCAGCTTATTATGAAAATGCTCATGTCCTCCTCCAGGAGGACAGCATTTACCGGTTTGAATGTGTAAGTTTCTGAGTAGTTATGCCCCTTTTTCTTCTCTTTCTGTTGAATATGCTGAAGTTGAAGTGCAGTAAAAAAACTGTTTTTTTTTTGTGTTGTAGACATCTTCGCCTACCCGTCTGTCCATCCAGTTGATGGATGATAGAGGTGACAAGTCTGAAGTAGTTGCAGTTGCTGTAGATCCCAATTTTGCAGGTTATCTGCACAATGATTATCTGTCAGTTAAACATGGGAAAAAGGAATCTTCTGCAGTTCTGCTGAAGAGGTAATTACGCAACTATCTAATATTCAGTTTAGAAATGCAGCGCATCAGTCTCAAGTACCAAGTTCTAGGATATATATAGATAAACTAAGCGGACAGAGATTCTTTTAGAGAGGATGCTGGGGACACTCATCAGTCTGCTCTGTGATTGAGTGCTAATTTGACTTGCCATCCATTGCTTTCCATGTCTGATCGTTTTGTTTCCATAATCCACAGAAATAAGCGGAAACGTGCCGACAATGATGAATCAACTGCTTTGTGCATGGCAATGGAACATGTTATTCTTGTAAATGGTCTGGAATGCAAGATGGCTTCAAATTCATCGAAGGTAAATGAGTTTTATTCCTGTTCACATCATTATGTCATCCTGATTTCTTGTCCACTTCATTAATACCCAACTATACTTCTTTTACTGATTTTTTTTAATAATAGTTCACTGAAGATTCCTCCTTTGACATGATAAATCCTTGCAGATATCATATGTGCTTGACACAGAGGACTTCTTTTTCCGCCAGGGTGGTAAAAGAAGAAAAGTTTCAGCTGGCAGATTGTCATGTGCTTACCAGGCTAGAGTAGAACGGTTCCATCGTGTTCTGGTGTCATCTTTATGATGATACATGGCCTTGGTCAACCAGGATGTTGAACAAGGTTTAGACCATTGCTTTAAAGTAAATTCACATTGTGGGATTTAGTGTCACTTCAAAGAACATCTTTTTTAGCCGACTCCAACAGGTTTCTATACTCCAGTATTGCTTGGGTTATCGGTCCAACTACTTACTTGGCCAATTGGTCGAATGCTTTGATACAAGGATTCACGAGTGTGAGCACATGTCAATGACATTTGAGCCATTCTTTTGTAAATATGGTTTTCCGCCATAAATTATATGTTGTAAGCTGTGTTAATTAAATCTGCTTGCTTGGGATCACAAAGGCGCCATATTTCGTTTCCTCCTCGGGAGTAAACTCTGCGCCAGTGTCCTGTTAGCTGATCAAGTTCTCTAGCAGCTAGGCTTCCTGGATTATAGTGATAAATTAGTTGAATCTAGTAAAAGGTGAAAAGGCTTTATACAGTGGGGTTTGTTTGCCCTGGCTTTGTACAGAGCATACATTTGGATTCCTATACTTCTTGCTGAAAAATAGAAGTTTTATTACCTTATTCACAAAGGCCTTTTCATTCAAAATGTTCATCTGTTTATTGGTTCTTTTCTTTTTTTGCCTTGGTATTCCCAACATATATAATAATATTGCTTTTGACAGCCACATGATCTGTGATGATTCATACGATCAACTTTTTTGGAATTGAGGCATAGTAATTGTTGACTCCATAGAGATTCTCTAACTCTACCGCAATTTTCTCTCATATGAGGAGGTAATTATCACTAATACCAATCAGGGTTGTGGTAGGATGAATATGATCTTTTATTTTTATTTATTTTTTATCAAAGATCTTAAATGCTTCTTCCGTTTTATGCGGAATGAAACTGAGGTCGATACGGATATCGGATACCAGAAAGGAAATCGGAATAAAAAGCTGTCACTGTTATTTATTTGTTTGATGCTTTTTGTTCACTCGATTTGCACAAGAAAAATCCAATAGAATATGGCCGTGCCCACAAGGTACTTTCTGTTCGAAAGGGACAACAACGATACAAATAAATGCTGTTCATTGTTTTTACGGAAATGAGTTAAAATGTTTTCAACGTATTAGAAATGAGTCAAAAATATTCTTCTTTCACTTATTGGTTACATATTTATATAATATATTATAATTGTGCCGTTAATTGAGGACAATTTTTAAATTTAAAAATATCGATAGGGGTAAATTTGATTAGATAGGTGGAAGGAGAGCATTTTTGAGTCCTTTTTAATACGTTAAAGATATTTTTTATTCAATAGGAGAAACAATGACATTTTTAACAAATTCTTTTCTCCCAACAAATTTAAACCATGTAGCGCTCATAAACGATTTAAATTTTTTCTCACCTGTCCGGTGCAATAAATTTTTTTTGGAGAAGACTAAGTGAAACGAATACATTTCTGTTCTTTTTTTCTTTTTGGTTTTTCATATGATATTTTATAAATCTCATATTAAAAAGTAAAGACGTAATTTTATCATAATGAAGTGAAGCAAAACGAATAAAAGGAAATTATCATCTCTGTGCACACAGGCATGAGACAAACTGAGCCATTGACGTGGAGAGAATAATCACAAATTTTAGACCTACATATAGTTGACAAATAAGAAAAATGTACGCTCCACAATAGGAAATTAGCAAAAACAAATAGTGGTCCCTTGTCTAATTTTACATGTCTATATTTGACTAGACAATTTTTCAAAATAATAAATTTACTATATCACTCTTTAAATAAAATAAATTTAAAGATTGCAAAAAACATACTGAAAAATAATTATAATTAATAATAAAAATAAATAATAAATTAAGTGATAAATCATCTAAGTGAGTAAGTAACACAAAATCACCCCAGCGTGCATATGAACTAGTCAGAAATAATAGAAACGCCCACATATTTTGACTGAAGATGCCAGTAAAAAATAAGTTATATTCAAATCACACATAAAATAAATATAATGGATTATTTTCTAATATCTCTCCA
>JAJOOO010021477.1:0-10415 GCA_029582685.1 Solanum piurae
AATTCTTGTCTTTTTGCTATAATTATTTCAGTAAGTTTTTGTCTATATTCGTTATTCTCGTTATTCATTGTTTCTTTAAATATTGAATATATTTATATACTATTTTAGATATAATATCTATTAATTGATCTAATTTTTCGTTATCAGTTTTTGTAATATTGAGTTGTTTATAATCCGGATATAATTTGTTTAATTTTCTTCTTAATTTTCTTATTTTTCTACTAATATGTTTCTTCTTATATTTCTCAACATCCATAGCTCTAATCACGGATATCAATATAATTTCTCTCTTACTATAGTAACTTACAACAACTAGATAAGACTAAGAAAAACTCATCCACTAAGATTTCATGACAAGTAGTCAATCCTTATCTCTCACTCTACCTATTTACATATTAGTGCCACTTTTTTTCCAACCCATGTACTTTTTACCCTTTTCACTATACATCATTGCCTAATTAATTCTATAACCCTCTAAATACCATAGGGCTCTCCCTTCAAAAATCATAAGTCCAGCTTAGGTCTATCACCTTATAACTAGTCTGGTCTTTTATTCAACATCTACACTTTGTCTTCACTAACACAATGGCACATCGGCATAAACTCCCTTTTGGTTAAATTATACTCTAACTCATCCTGACTAGTAACTATCACTCTACATTCTATCATTAAATCTCCACAAATTCATCACTTCTTAGTCTACCCATAAGGAAAATTCCTCATTAATAACTTACTGGGTGCATGACTACAATAACATAATACAACTCATCACTATCTCCCTTTCTAAGATTAATATACTTCTGCATGCATTCTTTTAACTCTGGGAACTTCTAGTACTATTGGCTCATAATATCTCAAATCACACTAGCTTCGGCGTGGAAATACTACCCAAGCATTGAAAAACGTACTCCCCTCTTAAAGGGTATCATTTGAAACAAGATTTTTAAAGAAGAGAATCTAAGAGGACATCTCATTTTTAGCTCAGAAGCACGATTTGTATGAATAAGAGCGCATTCTTCCAAATCTAGACACTTAATCTCACTCACGAGCTTCTCGCAACCCCTTTGAAGTCCTATGACTTTCTGAACTCTTTTGCTTAGAGTAAATCATCGATAAGGATATGGGCTTTGCTTTTCAACTACCTTGAGTATGAGGGGTAGTCGAATAGATCTGAGAAACACATGAGTTCGAATAAGTTCCTATGACACAGTTCTATTGCAAAATTTGGAGTATGAAAGAAGGAAAACTTTTCTTAAATGTATGTAGTCCCTCATTTATAGATGTGGGGCCTTACAACCATAAATATGATCCTACTAACACTACTTCATAGAAATCCTAGGACACTTTAAACCTGGCTCTGATACCAAGTTTGTTAGGCCCCAAGCCTACACCCTAGATGTGGCCGCACTCGAGAACCATTGGTGGTCCCCAAGAGAACCCTTGGTCTTGCTTACTACTTAGCGAAAGACTTACTCAAGCTATAATAATCTTGAAAACAAATTTTAGAACATTTAAACTCAAAGTAATACTCAACTCCAACTGTCTATAAAATACTCAACACATGTATCTACATTATAAAAAAATGCAGGTCGAATGACATCAGTCCATTGAATGTACGAATATTTAATATAGCCGATGCTAAATATCTGAATGAAAGGACTACAATACATAATAATGTACTCAAGCTGAATGAAAAGAAAAAAAGGAGTTAAATCATTTAAAACTTTCCAAAAATGCATACTCATCTGTGAACTTAAAATAATATGTGTTATATGAAATACACTTTAACTCTATCGGGAGATTCTCAAACCGACAACCATCAATATGAGCTAAGTGATGATATATTGTCTCGCCCATGCTGCTAGAACTGTCCTATACCTTGTAGAGACATAGGATACCTCAACTAAGTGGATCCACGAAGTTGTGCCTAAGGGCACTAAAGATTCATCCAAAAAGTATGATCATTTACCCTTGTTGGCATACATGGTTAATGAGGATTTCGAGTTGTCTGAACTCATCCCCATATTGGTGCTCAATACTACTATCATTAATATACATATACTCATGCTCAAATGTATAAAACACACTCTATCTCTCCTATGAGATAATTGCTCAAACTATCCTCTTAAAATAGGTGATTACTCTGAAATATCTCTAAACTCATAAACTTGTTTAGAAATCAATGTTTCTCTTTTCTCAAAATAAATAATACTCTCTTTCTTCATGAAAAAATGAAATATTTGGGAAATACTTAGTTCCATTATACTCTTTCTCAAACTCCTTTTCACTTCCTCAAAAAACACAGTTTAAAACATAAATGTTGGCTTTAAAAGAGTTTCAAGTTTTATAACTCAAAATAGGGTTCATGCTAAAATATACACATGAAAGAATCAACTCAAGAATCTCAATAACAATATATGAAACTCAATACTCTGAACTCAAGAACTCAAAACTCAACGATACTACTCATCTAAAGAATACTCGATTCATAGGGTTCATGCTGAAATATAGGCATGACTGAATCAACTCAAGAATCTCTAATGCATAACATGTAGATATTCAATAATTAGGAATAGAATTTCAAAAAAGAATCAGGAACACAAAAATAACTCATCTTAAGAATACTCGAATATAAGGATAGAATCCTAGATTACTCTTATACTGATTTGAAAGTAGATGTAGAGCATGAGGATGAATTAGTCCACCACTATGACAGCCTTACATACCTCAAAGAACAAATTTCTTGGCAAAATCGACAAAACTCGAAGAATGCTTGAAACACTAGTTTTTCTCCTCTTGGAACCTTGCTCTAATGACTTAAAGTGTTAATGAATGTAAAATAGTTGATTAACACTTTCTAAGCCCTTAATTAGGTGTAAGACGTCGTGGTTTAGGGTTATAATAGGGTTTAAAATGACTTGTTTTTGTACCAAAGACATATGGAAATACCAAAATGACCCAGCTTAAAAACTGTCGAGGTGCCTTAAAAGGGAAGTTTCACGGACCATATAAGGCTTCACGGTCTATGAAACACTTAACGGGTCATATAGCCGGCCGTGAAACTTCACTTGCCCTACAAGGCTTCATTAAAATGTGATTAGCCTTTTACTCCAAACATGAAATGAGGCAAACTTGGTAGCGTTGGAAAGAGGACTCAAAGACCTTTAACGTGATAAGTCATGGGCCACTTAGTTCATTATATGATGAGATATATGATCCTTTGAAGTTGATCTATATAGAATCTTACGTCAAAACTTAATCGGTAAGGAAGTTTTCAACTAAACTTTGTGCTAGACGTTCTAGTGACCTTAATTGATATCCAAAATCATTCCCACAGTAAATAATTTACTTTAGCATCTAAGAAAAATTAAGAATAACTTGGTATGACCTTGTACGAAATTCAAGAATTGTTTGGGGCTTAACTTAGAAACTTTTGGGGTGTTACATCCTCACGTCGGTGTCATTGTCGATTGGCTTGGCTATGGCTACGGCTACAACTCTGACTTTGAAAAGTGATCGATGTAGAGATTATTTTTTGGACATAATTTTATTTAATTAATTATTTATTTAATCATTAAATTTAATCAACCTAAACGGCCCTATTTCCGAACCGAATTACTGACCAATTTTGGTTCTGATCTGCGATCCAATTTCTGAACCGAGGCCACAAAGTTTCTTTCCCGGATTTATTTCCCACTGTTTATTTAATTACTATTCTGAAAGGTCGCAAACTTTAAAAAAAAGTCATTTCTTAAATGAGGCAAACTTTCAGAAACTGTACTTCATGGCTATAATACATGTGATTCCTCAGAGTTTTCACTATGTAATTTCTGAACTTTTCTTCTGCACAACTAAATCTAGTATTTTAGTGTACTTTGCTCCCATTTAGTGGTTTGCTGACATCATTATTGGTACCAATACACTAATTAGTAAAATTGTTCTATTCTAGGAGAATATTTCCTTTAACCTCAATATTTGAGAGGAATAATTTTCTCAAGGACACTGTGCATTCAACGGTCTTGATTTTCTTCTTGTCAATATTATTTCTGTTTTCGTTACAGATTGTTTATTCTTTACTAGTTTTAATTTATGGTTTAGAAAACACGCTTTAAACTCTATTATTTCTTATTTCTGCAAAGTTATTTTTCTAAGCATTTCACTAATATAGATTGGCATGTATTTAGGTGTGCATGTCTCACTGTTGTATTTATTAACATTTTGATGCTTATCGTGACCAACGACACTAGCCTACGGTACGATTGTCTACGATCGTCGATAATATAATAACCCAACTAAAGGTTGGGGTCTTGTCCCAAGGGAGTGGTTTTGAGAATTAATAGAAAAATAAATTCTAGTTCCAACTAGTCGTAGCTAAAGACATTAACGATTAAGAACATTGTAAATTAACGGGGGTGACACAAAAGTGTCAAATATCGATTTGGGGGTTTTGTCACAAGTATAGTATAAACAACAAAAATAACAAGAAAATCAAGTATGGGTAAGAGTTCTTGGGGTGTGACCGCAATACAAGTTGAGATAAGTAGTTGGGTACATGCTTTTGAAAGGAAATTTGTAAGATAGTAGTGACTAGGCTAAGCTTTAAATGGAAATAAGTTCCCTCTCGAGCAACTTACCCCATTTCAAATGCGTTCCTCTCGGACACACATTTGCCGCATGAAGACCAGCCTACGCCTTACCCCACTCACTCTCTCGAGCTGAGTGTTAGGATATGGGATTAGGGTTCACTCTCTCGGGATGAACCTCATGTCGACCCACTCCTTAGGCCATCAATCTAGTGGTCTTGATTTCGCGATCTCCTTCTCTGGCAAGCCGAAAACACATAGGTGGCTTTGTATTTGCAACTACAAACCCTTTAGGTTAAACCACAACCACTAGATGAAATCACCATTAAACTACATCTAACCTATCTGCAAGCAAGACCCAACAATAATATCAACACATATTTGCTAAATCACACCCCAAGAATGGGGGTTTTTAGCCACACATCAAGAAATAACTAAAATACACCTAAAATGATAGTGAAATCAAATGGGTATAACAAATTAAACCTTAATTTAAGCAAAGGAAGAAGAATGGAGAAGACCCACTTCCAACTTGGGGAAGATGAAATCTTTCTTTATTCAAGTCTCCCAAAAACCCTCTCCAAACTTGAGAGAAAATATCCAAAAAGTACTATTCTATTCTGGAAATTAAAATAAATGTTCGACTTCTTAAAATTAATAAATAAGTTTAGTATATATAGACTTCAGAAAATAGCTCTGGCGGATCTTTCGGCGAAGTTAGTCGCCGTCGCCGGATGACTCGGCGACTCTCCCTTCTTCTGTTTCATCGCCATTTCATGCTTGCCTTCATCATCTTCACGTTTTGGACCATTGGGCGGTATAGTACTGCTTCGCGGAAATATTTGGCGAACCGCCAATTGCTCATTTTATCGCCTTTTTTATCCTTCTCCTTCAGGGCTTCGCGTACTGGAACAAAGGGCGAAATGAATCCCTTCGGCGAATTGCCAAGTGTGCTTGGAGATGCTCAGGCTTTAGCTTCTTCGTTCTTTTCAACCTATTTTTTCCTTTTTGAGCCTAAGTGTCCATGCTTTCCCAAAAAAATCAAATACCTGAAACTTAAGAGTTATCATCTAATACTTAGACGAAATAAGCATTCGAGGACACTATTCTTATCAAAATAAGCCCTAAATGAGTCCAATTTGTGGACTCATCAACACTCCCAACTTAAACTTTTGCTTGTCCTCAAGCAAACTCTAGTGCAGCCATTCAAAAAGGGTGTCTTAAACAGTGCTACACAAGACTCAATCATGAATACACACAACAAGACTCAATTTACTTGTGCAAGGATCAATTGTGTACTCAAAGATTCAGGTTGTGACATACCATTACCAAAGATTCCCATGCTCGCAATACTTTCTACTTGTGCAAGTTCAAGCACAACAAAAAGTTTCTAAATGTCCTTTCATGAAGAATGATTCCATATTCACACACAGAGGTTAATCAATTCAATATCAGGAATCAGATGCAACGCCCACACTAAAAGAAGAGGAACATAATGCATGTTTTCTCCCATACGTTTACCTTTATTTTCCAATTGACTTTCGATTCGGCTTACTCAAGATCAAAAAGGTCTTTCTAAGGGTTGTAATGGGGCTGAGTGTAAAGGTATGGTCATTTAGGCTCAGTGACTTTTTCCTCGTGAGCAGTGATATTCTCAAGGTATTCCCTTCTTTTCCTTTATCAATTCTTTTTCTAGTGCTTCTAAGTCCTCTTTTTATTCACCTTCATGGATTGCTTGGAAACCCGATTTCCTTCGTACTTTATTCCACATTTTTTTTTGAATAAAAGGGGTTTCCACTTATGCAATATCATGGGTTAGGGGGGACTCTTTCTTGCACTTCTTGACTTTTCCTTTTCCTTTTTACCACACCCCCAACTTAGGCTTTTGGCCTAAGTTGGATATTCACTAAATCACAAATTAAGAGGATTATAGGTAGTGGGTCAAGTAAGGTATAGGGTTCATCAAGGTTTTTCCAAATAAAGGTAAGGCTCAAAGGGTGTTCAAAAGAGTAAACACTCACGAGTAGGCCACAAAAGAGGTATATGTCAAATTTGGCTCACACTCTTTAAAGTTGCCTAAAATCAATTCAAGAGGACACATTTCTAAATCAATCAGACTAACAGGACAAATTTTAGGTTTATTCATGCATGGTTGTAAGCAAGCTAATCACACAAAGCATCGACACTTAAGTCAAACAAGACTACACACTTTCTCTAGTGTGCAACGATCATTACAAGAGAATCAATTCGATAAATGGCTAATCACAATGAGATGCAAAGAGTTCACATATTGTCTATGCAACTTCTTTTGGCCTCATCGTAGCCGTACATTCATGTTCGTTCAATTGAGAGCACTATTCAAGTCATCAGTATTGATCGAAACCAAGACATATTTTTTTGCTAAAGAACAGCCACATTCACTTCACGAGGGGTGGAAAAAATGTGTGAAAAATTCAAAAGTTTCGGAAGGGTCAAAATCATTTTGCAATTAAACCCAAAAGAGATCCATAAGCTCAAACAATCGCAAACCAGTTTTAAAAACACAATTAAAACAAATAACCCAAATGTACACAAAACACGAATATTCATTTAAGAAAAACAAGGTGGGCCTCACCCCACCACAAATAAAAAGGCGTTTGTCCTCAAATGCAAGTAATACTGAATCCACAAGTCAAAGTAAAGAAAAAATAGAGAGGGGGTAAAGAGGGGATCCTGGCTAAGTGGTCGCTCCATCTGTCTGGACATTAATGCTTTGGCTTGCAAAAACCATCCATTTGGCGACGTTAGTCAAACTGGGTAACTCATTCGGCGGAACGCTGACTGTGGGTTTATCCGTCGAAGTTTACAGAACCTCTGCTATACGAGGGTCCCAAAGGCGAATTTTATCGTGATCGCCAAAATTATCGGTGACTCACCATAGATTTCCAACACTCGCCGAGTTTTACAGACTCCTGATTTTGAAGATATCTTGAGTCAAAAGGCAGAATAGAATTGATCGTCGGCTTCTTCAGCGATTCACCAACTGGAACTGTAGCTCTCCATTTTGCACCTTTTGATTGCCTTTCACACTTTATTCTATAAAACTAGCACACTATTAGTTAATGAATAAACAAAATAAAAGATAACAAAGGGTTTTGGGTTGCCTCCCAAATAGCTCCTTAGTTAACGTCGTGGCACGACGCAAGCCAAAGACTACTCTTCATCCTTGAAATCACCCATGGTGTAATTAGTTGAGTCTTCGGTTAACGGAGGATAGTGACTCGTCATCAAATGAGTGATTTGAGCATTCTGCAGCTGAATGGTCATGGAGTTCGAAGTAGTTACTTCGTTTAGTATATCAATGTTGTCCTTTATGTCATTCAGTTTCTTATCATGCTCATCAAGTTTTTGTTGGATGAGGGAGGTGGTATCGTTACTTTGCATACCCTCATGCTTGTTTCCCTGTTTGCACTCTCGAAAGGAGAAGTTCTTTTCCTTCTCCCAGGATTGCTCTTCCAATCCCATTACCCATTTGGATAGAACATCTACTTGCGCCACCAATTTATCCCATTCATATTTCTTTTGGGCTTTTTTTTGGTTTCAACCATTTTAGCAAGTAGTGTTGCAATTATTTCATAGGGTTGGTTTAGCATTCCGCCTTCAAAAAGATGCTCCGCTATGCTTTTATTTTTGGGTTCGAGACCCCGATAGAAGCAATCCAACATTGTCTTATTAGTCATTCCATGGGATGGGCATGTTTGCAAAATTGCTTTGAATCTCTGCCACAATTCTGGAATTGTCTCCTCCTCTGCCTGTTTGAACGTTAGTAGGTTATCTTGAGTTTTAATATCTTCAGAAGAGGGTGAACTGTGTCATATCCATAGTTCCCATCCATTTTTGTTTCTCTGCATTGATTTTCACACAAGCAAAGAAAAACTACAACTAAGATTAGTAAAGCTAAAACTAAGAAAAATCAAGAATTCTACTTAACTAAAAATTCCCAAATAATACCACTCCCCGGCAGCAGCGCCATTTTGATACTTATCATGACCAACGACACTAACCTACGGTACGAGTGTCTACGATCGTCGATAATATAGTAACCCAACTAAAAGTTGGGTTCGTGTCCCAAGGGAGTGGTTTTGAGAATTAATTGAAAAATAAAATCTAGTTCTAACTAGTCATAGATAAAGACATTAACGATTAAAAATATTGTAAATTAACGTGGGTGACACAAAAGTGTCAAATATCGATTTGGGGTTTTTGTCACAAGTATAGTAAAAACAACAAAAATAACAAGAAAATCAAGTATGGGCAAGAGTTTTTGGGGTTTGACCGCAATACAAGTTGAGATAAGTAGTTGGGTACATGCTTTTGAAAGGAAATTTGTAAGATAATAGTGACTAGGCTAAGCTTTAAATGGAAATAAGTTCCCCCTCGGGCAAGTTACTCCGATTCAAATGCGTTCCTATCGGACACCGCATAAAGACCAGCCTACGGCTTACCCCACTCACTCTCTCGAGCTGAGTGTTAGGATATGGGACTAGCTTTCACCCTCTCGGGTTGAACCTCATGTCGACCCACTCCTTGGGCCATCAATCTAGTGGTCTTGGTTTCGCGACCTACCTCTCGGGCAAGACGAAACCACATGGGTGGGTTTGTATTTGCAATGACAAACCCTTTAGGTTAAACCACAACCACTAGGTGAATTCACCATCAAACTACATATAACCTATCAGCAAGCAAGACCCAACAATAATATCAACACATATTTGCTAAATCATACCCCAAGAATTGGGGGTTTTAGCCACACATCAAGAAATAACAAAATACACCTAAAATGATAGTGAAATCAAATGGGAATAAGAAATTAAACCTTGATTTAAGCAAAGGAAAAAGAATGGAGAAGACCCACTTCCAACGTGGGGAAGTTGAAATCCTTCTTTCTTCAAGTCTCCCAAAAACCCTCTCTAAACTTGAGAGAAAATATCCAAAAAGTACTATTCTATTCTGGAAATTAAAATAAATGTTCGACTTCTTATAATTAATAAATAAGTTTAGTATTTATAGACTTCAGAAAACAGCGCTGGCGGATCTTTCGGCGAAGTTAGTCGCCGTCGCCCAATGACTCGGCGACTCGTCCTTCCTCTGTTTCATCGTTGTTTCATGCTTGCATTTAGCATCTCCACGTTCTGGACCATTGGGTGGTATAGTATTGCTTCACGGAAATATTCGGTGAACTGCCGACTGCTCATTTTATCGCCTTTTTTATCCTTCTCCTTCAGGGCTTCGCGTACTGGAACAAAGGGCGGAATGAATCCCTTCAGGGAATCGCCAAGTGTACTTGGCGATGCTCTGGATTCCACTTCTTCTTTCTTTTCAACCTTTTTGTTCCCTTTTGCGCATAATTGTCCATGCTTTCACAAAAACTTCAAATACCTGAAACTTAAGAGTTATCACCAGATATTTAGACAAAAAAAGCATTCGAGGACACTATTCTTATCAAAATAAGCCCTAAATGAGTCCAATTTGTGGACTCATCAACACCCCAACTTAAAATTTTGCTTGTCCTCAAGCAAACTCAAGTTCAGCCATTCAAAAAGGGTGTCTTAAACAGTGCTACCCAAGACTTAATCATGAATGCACACAACAAGACTCAATTTACCTGTGCAAGGATCAATTGTGTACTCAAACATTCAGGTTGTGACACACCATTACCAAAGATTCCCATGCTCGCAATACTTGCTACTTGTGCAAGTTCAAGCTCAACAAAAAGTGTCTAAATGCCCTCTCATGAAGAATGATTCCATATTCACACACTGAGGTTAATCAATTCAAGATCAGGAATCAGAT
>JAJOOO010021478.1:0-12267 GCA_029582685.1 Solanum piurae
AAATCAGTAGGAACCCATCCCCTAGCTTGAAGCTTCATCAATGGCTTCCATGGAGTTCTAGAGAGAGAATTTATTTGAGAGAAAAGGTTCACTTTGAAGAATGGGGTCTTATTCTAGGTCTTAGGGTTTTAACCCACTTAAAATACCCTAAAATAGGTAGAATAACCGATTATAATAATTCCCAAAAGTACCCAAACTACCCCACTTAGTTGGACCTTTTTAAACAAGTCAAACTTGAGTTTTATTTTTGCATATTTCATCGGGAAACAAGTTCCCGACGCGGAGGTGTTCCCGCAAGTTTCTGGAAATTAAATTTCTCAGACAGTAGAGTCCGCTATGTCTCCGCGTCGCGGAGACACTTTTTGGCCATAGGTGGAGCAGGTCCGCGACGCGGAGCTATTCCCTCTATGCATAACTTGCAAGCTGCCTTGGCAGCTTGCTTGGCCAAGGTTGGGATCCTCCTCATGGACCCTTAGGGTGGTCCCGGGGAGTCGTATTCAAACGTTTTGACCCTAAAAACATTTATTAATACACTAGGGTCACCTCCACTGATTTTAGACTCCAAACAACACATAAAAACATGCAAGACACACTAGAACACACTAGCACACAAACAACTAGTTTTCAAACGTCTTGAATGTCTCTTTGACGTTTGACTTTAAACTCAACTAAACTGACCTATGAACTCATTTTCAAACATTTATACAAGTTTATCAACTACTAACACGCATGTGAAGCTCTAATTATCCTATTTCATTTTGAGGGGTGTTACAGCTTGATCCTTCAAACCCTAGCTTCAATCTCCTCCTCCTTCTTCTATTTGTTCTTCCTTGGTGTTCTAGAGAGAGGATTTTTGGAGAGGGTTGGTTTTGATTTGGGATTTTGGAATTATAAGAAAGATGACTAAATTTAGGGGTCTTAAATCAATATATAGTTGGTCTAAATTAATACAAAACAATGTTATTTAATATTGACTTAAAATGGAAAACCCCATAATGCCCTTAAGTGTAATTGTCTTTTGGAAGTTACAAGCCTCATCCATGACTCCACGACCACAGTCTGTGGCTGGACTCACATGGTGTGATGTGCATTCGTGGACTGAGGTTCTGAGGCTGGTTTTTGCAGGCTTGACCCATGACTCCTCACCCATGGGGCGTGGGCTGACCCATAGGCATGGGTCACCTCTATTGGTCACTGCCAGGCAGCCTCCTAAGGTTTTCCCTGAAGGACCCATAGTTGGTCCTTGGGGTTTTAACCTTGACGTTAAAACACAAAAACATTTATTTTAATTTACGGGGAGGTACATTCAAGGCTTCTAACGATAACGTCAAGCCCTAGTTTAGCCTACTAGTTTCTGGGGTGTTACAAGATTGATCCTCAGGTGCACTCATGTGGTGTCTCAATTAGCACTATATGTAAACATATATGTTGAACTGATTGATCTTCCATTTTACTTGAGGATAAGCAAAAGTTTAAGTTGGAGGTGTTGATGAGTTGGGAATTTCGACTCATTTAGGGCTAAATATTTATGGAACTAGTGTCCTCAATGCCTATGTTATGCTTTAAACTGATGATAAAATGTTAATTTGCAGCAATGAAGGTGATAAAGCAAGGAAAGGGCATTACGAAACAAAACGGAGTGACAAAGCTGAAAAAACTGAAGGAAAGGAAAGTTGGTACTCGCCAAAGCCACTCACTGACTCGCCGAGTGGACCTTCAGCTTGCCTAATGTTCTAGCAGGTAAGCCCTTGGACAAGACCTACTTGGCAAGATTGATGTTTGGCGACGGGCCGAATGGATCTACAAGCCTGATCTTGATCGCCTTAATTTATAGAAGAGAAAGGGTGAAAATCCAAGCCAAGAAGGCGGTGCATGGGGTACTCGACGCATCGCCGATCAGGTTGGTGAAGCCTGACTTACTTCAACGAGTGACTCTGACGGTGAAATTTTGGGAACGTATATTTGCAATTTTTAAAAGAAGAAAAAGAGTTCCAACATTGTCCAGTTCTGGATTGTTTATCTAAACATTCTAAACATTGTTCATATACTTTTTGAGTATAGATTTAAGGTTTGGTTGCTTTTTAACTTTAATTAGAGCATTTTGGAGACTCGTAATTTGTTGCCCAACCTGATGGAAAACATATTTGGTAACGATTTCTTATTCTTTATTATGTTTGGCTAAAACCCCATTCTTGGGGGTGCGATTATTTAGTTGAATATTTCAATTAGCTTATGGGTGTTAATATTTACTGATTTTAATGTTGATTTGAAGTGGGTTCAATTAATAGTTTGTGTTTCAATTGATGAATAGTAATTGCAAATGAAATTCTTGTTTAGCATTCAAAGCTTGCTTGAGAAAGAAGTATTATAGTTAAAACTTTTAATTGATGATTATAGTTATTGTGTTGTTGTGAATTTAGCTTGAAAAAGTGGGTCTGAATACAATCAAACAATTCTAGCTTGAAAAAGTAGATTGACTAAGGTTTTGGGCTGTTAAGATGTGTTGTGCTTGTCGAGGTTCGAAAGAACTCACCTACTTCATGATAGTTAATTGACAAATGGCTATTACACCTAAAGCCTAACCTACCCACTGAATTTCAATGACTTTTTAGTAAATGAAAATCACCCATGTAGCGAAATAAGCATTAAATTCATCACATCCTAAGGAACCCTCTCTACTTGTTTGCTATGGTTATTTGTAGTTGTTAATTGTTCACCCAAATCCCCCCATTAGAAATTAATTGTCAAATCCTTGTCCTTTAATTTATTTGTTGCGAAAATGTCTAAATCTAAAAATTATTTGAACTCCATTTTACTTCATAATCGAATTCTTACTGTATCACTCCCCGTGGGATCTGTAACGACTCGGAAAACTAGTAGGTGAATCTACAGTCTTACGAGTGAGTTGTTGAGTTTGATGTGGAGTTATATGTTGTAAAATAGTTTCCCGAGCTTAGGTTGAGGAGTTTAGGAGTTAAACATCAAGGTACGACCCCTCAAGAACCAACCAAGGGTCCTTGAGGGGGACCCTAAAGCCTAACCCCCAAAGCTCCCCAAATCTGCCCATGCTGCAAAAATAGGTCCATCTACGAATGGCACCTATGCCCAGTAGGTGGACCCACGCCCCGTAGGTGGGTTTCATTGTTCAGGACCTCAAAAAGGAGTTGTAGACCACCCACCCACGGACCTGTAGGATGGGGCGTGAGTGGACCCACGGTCCGTTGGTCATGGGTCGTGAATGGTGACTGCAATTTCTCCCTAGGTTCTGCCATTTGAGGGACAAGTTGGTAAATTCCAAATTAATTAGTTAGTGATTGGGGACGGTTTATATTGTTTTATTTCACTTATTTAAGACCTTTTAAGTCATTAACCACCCCTTTACAATTCATTGTTCCCAAACCCAAATAGTAACCAAATCCTATCCAAATAATTCTCTCTCTAAAACCTCCATTGAAGAAGAAAAAGAGGTCAAGGTCTAGGGCTCAAGAACTCAACTCTTTCACTCAAATTCGTGAGGAACCTTCAATTAAGGTATGGTAGTTCTGATTCATGGTTAACTTTCCATCCATGAAGTCATCAAACCTTCAATTTCAAAGTTGGAAATTCTCCAAAACTAAGGGTTTTCAGTCTAGGTCACAGATTCTTTCTCAAAATATTTTCAATGGTTTAATTATCATATAATAAGATTGACTTGTTATTTTATGGTAGTTTTAGATAAAAAAAACCCCATGAATCCATGATTTCCCCATAACCATAGTTTATGACTATGTGAGGTGGGTGAATTGTTGTAAGATGAATGTTATGCAATTGATCTTGTAATGATTTAGTTACTTGAATTTTGTCATTATTCATTCCTAAATTGTAGAAATTCTAGGTGTGCTGGTGAATTGTGATACATGGCCTTGAAGGGAAATTTATGAAGGTTGATATATAATCATGATGCTTATGTATATGCTTTGTGATTTCAATTAAAGTAATGTGATCATGACTATAATGTAATGGTGGTGGTGTTGAAAGGTTATCGCACAAACACACACTCATGATTGAAGAATGAATGAAGTTTCTATGATTAAGTTAATGATGATGTATTGATTGAAAGGATATTCTCAATTGTACTCTAATGAATGACAATGACATGTTGTGAAAGGTTTTTTATCACAATAAGGGGATTCTTAGTTGAAAGACTATTCTCATCTTTGAATCTATGAGCTATCTAATGAATGAATGTTGGGTGGATATGGATGCTCATCCGTGAGTTGAGGTGGGGTATCTAGTAACAATCTATATATCCCATTTTTATGAATGATTGGTTTAGATGGATGCTCATCCATGAGTTGAGGCGGGGTATATAGTTGCAATCTCTTATCCCATAATAATGAACTAAAGTAATGAATGTCAAGTACTCTATGAGGAAAAATTCTAAGCACAGAGAGGATATGGATTGAGATGGATGCTCATCCGTGAGTTGAGGTGGGGTATCAGTAACAATCTCTTGAGATGGATGCTCATCTATGAGTGGAGGCAGGGTATCTAGTAGCAATCTCCATATCCCATAACTATGTGCTTATATAGGTTATTAGCTAGTGGATCCACCTAATCTTAGTTTATACGCCGCTAATGTAGCGGCTTGTCGAGCATTTGACAAACTCACACCATCTATTTCAAATAGGATTTGTCCCCTAGACACACGAGCAATCCAAAATGTTAACGGTCCTACCTTAGGCATGTAGGAATCCTTTATTCAGTCGGTTAAAGCTTACCCCCACAAAGAATGATAATGAACTATGGCTTCTCAAGAGTGCACTACTTAGTGTGGGTGGTAGTATGGGATGACATTCATGCACTGCATGAGTAGGCTTTCACAGGGCTATGGTGTGTTTCTCTAATGTCATAATGTCTAATGAAATGAATGTGCTTATAATGATGCTAATGAGAATGTTGACTTAAAGGATTAATATAAAGATGAATGTTTAACTTGGATTGCTATTGTGAGTTGCTTTCCTTGTCATGACTTATTGATTGTGAATGTTCCTTATCTAATGAGTATTGACTAAAGATGAGAATGAAGAATGGTAAGTATGTTATGGTGGCTGATATACCATGAGTTTACGGTAATTTTAATACATTTTAGTTAAGAGTTGTGTGTGTATAGGGACATTTTATATTGGTTTTTATGTATTTTTATCATGTTTGCAGGAAATATGTTTAGACGTGGAAACTAAGAGACACAGTTGAAGGATGTGCAGAAAAGGGCATCTACGGAGGTGATCCATAGACCGTAGGTCCATTCACGCTCTATATATGATCGTAGATGGGCAGGCAAGGCATTAAAAGAGATCAGGGAATTCTTGACTAAGTGTGGGGGTTACAATCGATAGACCATACATTGATCTACGGAATGTACTGTTGCTCCATCAAATGATTCAGAGAAGGGGTTCCAGTACCTGATTTTGAAGATTCTAAGTGTGGAGCTACAGAGGAGGATCTACGGACCGTGGATCAAACCATGGTCCGTACTGTTGATCTGTCATTTGCATCAGAGATGATTATGTTTTGGAAGCTGAAAATTTTCCTAGGTCCTGAGTCACGGAAGGGACCTACGGACCGTAGGTCAATCCACAGTCCATAGGTTAGTGTCGTAGATCAAAGACGAGTCATGAAAAATTATGTCCTTATTTCATTTCCTTTTTAGTTAGGACTTATTTTTCTAGATATAGGGCATGTAAGCCTCAATTTTGGGGTTAAAAATGACTTTTCTGGTATTTGTCAAAACATCGATGCCCATGCAGTGTCAATCAAGCATCTGGAGCAGCGGATGACTCAGTTGTCAACTACAGTAAATCCACATCAACTTGGCACTCTTCCTAGCAACACCATCCAGAATCCAAAGAATGATGGGCATTGTATGGCAGTCACGAATCGAGGGGGGAAGCAAACCATTGATCCACCTATGCCATCTAGGGTAGAAATTGAGACTTGTAAAGATGATGATATGGTAGAGGTAAGTGGAGAATTTGAGAATGCGACAGAAAAAAGAAGTGGAGTTAACTCAGAAAGTTGTCCCCATACCTAGACCTCCACCTCCCTTCCCACATAGGTTAGTGAAGAAGACTGAAGAAGGCAAATACCACAGGTTTATTAGTATGTTGAAACAGCTCTCCATCAATTTTTCATTGATAGAAGCTTTGGAGAAAATGCATGGGTATGCAAAATTTATGAAAGATATGGTGGCAAAGAAGAGGGCAGTGAGCTTTGAAGATGATGATAGATTGCAACATTGTAGTGTTATTGCTACAAGATCCCTTGTGCAGAAAAAGGAGGATCCTGGTGCCTTCACTATTCCATATACCATTGGGTTGTTGCATTTTGCTAAGGCATTGTGTGATCTTGGTTCTACCATTAATCTGATGCCACTGTCTATTTACAAGAAGTTTGGTCTAGGAGATCTAAAACCGACTACGTTGTGGTTGCTCATGGCCGATAGAACTGTGAAGAGTCCCATTGGTGTGCTCCATGATGTACTAGTGAAAGTGGAGTTTTTCATCTTTCTGCCGGATTTTGTGATTCTTGAATGTGAGTTTGATTTTTAGGTTCCCATCATTCTTTGGAGACCATTCCTTGCCACTGGGCGCGCCTTAGTTAATATGGTAAAGGGGCAGATGAAGTTCAGACTGAACAATAAAGAGGCGACTTTCATTATCTGTAGGTCTATGAAGCAGAGTAGTGAGCTCCAATCGGTATCTGCGATAATATATAGAGATGAGAGTGGTATGAGGTGCAGATTGAAGAGAGACTGGGTGTTGAGGAACTAGCAGCGGTCATGATAAACTTTGAGAGTGATGGTATTGAAGAGTATGATGAGTTGGTCGCCACACTTGATAGGTGCGAATATCGTTCGAAACCAAAAAAGCTGGAGTTAGACATGAAAAATTGTGAGTCCCCACCCGCAAGACTGTTTGTTGAGGAGGTGCCAAAATTGGAGCTTAAGGCTCTACCATCACATTTGAGGTATGTATTCTTGGGAAAAGATGATACTTTACCGGTCATCAATGCGGAAGATTTGAATGGGCGACAAGTAGAGTGTTTGGTTTCTGTGTTAAAAGGGTTCAAGCAAGCTATTTGTTATCATAAAATCCAACTCATGCCAGATCACAAGCCTAGTATTGAGCACTAGAGAAGATTAAATCCGTCTATGCAAGAGGTAGTTAAAAAGGAGATCATTAAGTGGTTGGATGACGATGTTATCTATCCCATTGCAGATAGTAGTTGAGTGTGTCATGTTCAATGTGTGCCCAAGAAAGGTGGGATTACTGTGGTTCCTAATGAGAGAAGTGAGCTTGTTCTGATGCAGCCCATGACTGGATGGAGAGTCTGCATGGACTACCGGAAGTTAAATGCTTCGACAGAAAAGGACCATTTCCCTATGCCATTCATGGATCAGATGTTGGATAGACTTGCAGGTAAGGGTTGGTATTGTTTTCTTGGTGGTTATTCGGGCTACAATCAGATTTCTATAGTCCCGGAAGACCAAGAGAAGACCACATTCACTTTCCCTTATGGGACTTTCGCCTTCAAACGGATGCCATTTGGGTTGTGCAATACTCCTACAACCTTCCAGCATTGTATGATGTCGATATTCTCTGATATGGTGGAGGACAATATTGAGGTATTTATGGATTATTTCTGTGGTAGGTGACTCTTTTGATCGATGTCTGGATCATTTGGTTGAGGTGCTTAAAAGGTGTGAAGACTACAATCTGGTGCTAAATTGGGAGAAGTGCCACTGTATGGTGAAAAAAGGGATAGTTTTGGGTCATCGGATTTCTGAGATGGGCATTGAGGTTGATAGAGAAAAAATAGAGGTAATAGAAAAGCTTCCATCACCTATCTCTATAAAAGGTGTTAGAAGTTTTCTTGGGCATGCAGGTTTCTATAAGCGGTTCATCAAGGACTTCTCTAAAATTGCACATCCATAGTGCAAACTGCTCGAGAAGGAGTATAAGTTTGATTTTGACGATGTTTTGTCTGAGAGCATTTGGAGAGTTGAAGGAGAAGTTGGTTACTACACCTATCATTATTTCACCGGATTGGGGACAACCGTTTGAGGTAATATGTGATGCGAGTGGAGTGGCGCTTGGTGTGGTATTAGGACAGAGGTGAGAGAAAATCCTCCATCCTATTTACTATGCTAGCAAAGCTCTAAATGTGGCCCAGAAGAATTATACTGTGACTGAACAAGAGCTAATTGTGGTGGTTTTGCATTCAAGAAATTTTGATCCTACGTGCTTGGTACTAAGGCCATCATGCATACTGATCATTCTGCATTGAGGTATTTCATAGTGAAGAAGGATGCAAAATTGAGGTTGATTAGATGGGTATTGTTGCTGTAAGCAATTGATTTTGTGGTGAAAGATAGAAAGGGGACTGAAAATCAAGTTGCCGATCACTTGTCCAGATTAGAGGAAGAGGCTATGCTAAAGCTTGGTGATAGGGCTGAAATTAATGATGCTTTTACAGATGAACAGGTATTGGTTGCTTCTCATGATCTGATTCCTTGGTTCGCAGACTTTGCTAATTATTTGGCAAGCAATTTGGTGCCCCCGGATTTGTCTTTTCACCAAAGGAAAGAGTTTATGCATGATGTGAAGAAATTCTTTTTGGATGAGCCTTACTTGAATCGGAGTTGTGCTGATGGGATTATTTGTCGTTGTGTACCCGAGGTTGAGATATTGAGTGTACTTGAGGCATGTCATTCATCGAATGTTGGTGGGCATCATAGTGGTATTCGGACTGCGCATAAGATTTTGGAGTGTGGGTACTACTGGCCTACCATTCACCAAGATGCTCATGATTTCGCCAAGTCTTGTGACCGTTTCCAAATAGAAGGAGGGATTTCAAATAGGCAAGAGCTCCCTACGAATCGTATCTTGGTGATAGAGTTGGTTGATGTATGGGGCATTGATTTTATGGGTTCATTTGTGAGTTCACATGGGATGAAGTATATTCTTGTTGCGGTAGACTATGTGTCGAAGTTGGTAGAAGCAGTTGCGCTCCCCAATAATTAAGGTAAAAGTGTCACCGCATTCTTGAAAAAGAATATATTCTCCAGATTTGGTACACCTAGGGCGATTATCAGTGATGGAGGTTCCCACTTTTGTAATAAGTTGTTCAAGGCGCTACTTGAGAAATATGGTGTCCGCCATAATGTAGCCACTCCTTATCATCCGCAGACTAGTGGGCAAGTTGAAGTGTCCAACAGAGAGATCAAACAGATTTTGGCAAAGACTGTGAATGCTAATAGAATGGATAGGTCAAGGAAGCTGGATGATGCTCTATGGGAATATCGCACTGCATACAAGACTCCCATAGGTATGTCTCCTTACCAACTTGTATATGGGAAGTATTGTCATTTACCAATAGAGCTAGAGCATAAGGCTATGTGGGCGATGAAGAAGCTAAATTTGGATTGGGGCGCCGCATCTAATCAGAGAATGAATGACTTGAATATGCTTGATGAGTTTCTCCTAAAAGTTTATGAAAGTTCAGCCTTGTACAAAGAGAAGATGAAGAGTTATCATGATCAAAGATTTGAAAAGCGAGAATTTGTTATGGGTGATCTTGTGCTTCTATTCAACTCTAAGTTGCGCTTGTTTTCGGGCAAATTGAAGTCCAAAAGGACCGGGCCATTTTTTGTCACAAAAGTGCTCCCCCATAGAGCGGTTGAGCTTGAGAATAGTGAAGGAACAAGGTTCATGGTAAACAGGCAAAGGATCAAGATCTATATGGGAAATGCGGAAAGTGTGCAAGAATTTGTTGAGGCCTACTATCTTGATAAAGTCTAAGTAATCAAGGGGCCTGCGTCGTGCCGCGACGTTAAATCAAGCGCTGCTTGGGAGGCAACCCAAGATGTAAAATCTAGCCAACAATACGTTCTTGTTTTCCGTTTAGTAGTTTTCTTTGTTTAGTTTCTTCTCTGTAATCATTTAGATAGGTGTTGTCTTTTTGTTTTAGTGTTGGCTAGATATAGCATAGAGTCCGTGTCTAAAAAGTGTCCAGAAAATGTAAAAATAAAGGCCTAATGGTTGCTACATGTGCAGGAGCGCAAAGAAAAATCTGCAGAAAAAGGTCTGGTGTAGAGGTTTACGGACCCCATCGACGGTCTGTGGTTCATTCCACGGACCGTGAATGGCATCCGTAGATCCCAGATAAGTTCTCTAAATCGTCTAAGTATGAATGTGATCTACGGTACCCATCTACGGACCATAGATCCACCCACGGACCCTAGACGGGGTCTCGTGGGTCCAAAACCCTAATCTGCCCGACCCGACCCAGACTGCTTTAAAATAAAAACCCCTCTTTTTCAAATCATTCCCAGTTCCCTCATTTTACTCCCAAACTATTTCTAAACCCCTCTAACTACTCCAATCACTCCATATTACCATAATCCCACCATATATCACCCCATATTCATCATCCTATTTCACAAAACACTCTCTCCTCCTGCAAATCTATCTCATTCCCCATTTTCAAAGTTTTGGTGTCCAGGTTCGGTGCGAAAGGCGAGCAAAAGGTTGTTAGAAGTCTAGAGTCGTCTCACAATCACCCCATTTCCTTTTCTTGTAAGGTAATCGACTTTCCCCGCACTTTGAATTTCAAATTCATTGTTGTTATAAAAAGTCCGGATTTGGGTCTTGACCTTAGGTGTTTGATTGTATGAAATGCATGGTAAACTAAAACTATAAAACACCCTTGGGATGATAGATAGTGATTGTGTGTATTTATAATATATAAAATCAGTGTAAGAGTCTAAATGCAAGTTTCGACTTAGGGTTCCTAGTCTTATACGCAATTCATGTTGAAAATTGAGTAATTGGAACCCTTAGAATGACAAACTAGCATAAATTGTGTTGAAATGCATGATTACACTAGGAGAAATCTGTAAAATTAGGCTTCACATTTGAAGCATGTCTGAGACCTGTTACAGACCCAAACCATGAAACCCCATCTACGGACTGTAGGTGTCACGACCCGAGAGCACCCCCTAGTCGTAACCGGCGTACTCGACCTCTCGGAGGTCTAATACAAGCCTCTTAGCATTCATTCATCGCATTCGGTAATAAAAACTGTAAGGAATAAAAATACTTTTAAAAGCAAATCAATAATACTCATAAAATCTTTCAAATGTAAAGAAGTAGAGTTTCTAAGTTTCATGTACCATCTTAGACACGTATAGAACATCTTAGGGACACAGCCCCTTTACAACAATAGAAAATATAAGTCTTATACAATGTCTAAATGGAAATACTAGAAAGATAACAAATATGTCCTCGAATATATGAGGACATACTAAGCCTCTTGAGAAGAGTCAATATCCCAAGCTTCCTTAAAAGATCTTCTCACTTTCCACCACCTACACTTGTAACAGTAGAGAAATATGGAATTAGTACAATAAGTACTAAGTATGATGACCATGCAAGAAAGCATGCACAACGGACATTTACAAGGAATGTATGCTTTTAAGGCCTTCTTTAACATACCTTTACAACCACAAGCATAAACCCACATTTCAAGTCACCATTCACAAATTAGACCATATTCACATCATTTACAACTCAATTAACACAAGTGTACAATACTTAAACAAGATAGCAAAGTAATTCCTTCATTACCATTTAAGCTCTATCTCAAGTCACCCTAAGCCACACTTAAGTGAATAATGAAGTGACCGCCCATACAACCTTTTCATATACACCTAAGTGTTCCTAAGAGTTACCATAGACAAGGGTTTTATCATTTCATTATAACATACTAAGTCAACATTGTTTATAAAACCATTTAAGAGACACACAAGCATATAGGGGACAATCATATAATAGCCCTAAGGCTTAGGGAACTCACTTTAGTATCTTCTAAGCCTACTCGTGCCATGTGTAGATAGCATCCCATACTACTACCTACACGTTGTAGAACCTATCCATTACTAGAGTGCACATCCCATATGATGGAAATAGGCCTTAACCGACATAGACCACACTAGCAAGGTATGGAATCCGGAGTCTATCCTACTCCGTGGAGGTTGTTCTACTTGTCAAGGGTAGAACTAAAAGCAATCCATGTTGGCACATGGTTTAAGAGATGTCCAAGGATGTTCATTGTGCCTAATCTCATACTCAACTAGGCCACCATCCTAACCACATCCACTCGGTGCTTAGCCTTGATTTCCATAGAGTATTCAATCACATATGTACTAGAGAGGGTTCCTTTTCT
>JAJOOO010021479.1:0-17785 GCA_029582685.1 Solanum piurae
ATACTACTGGCCTACCATCCACCAAGATGCTCATGATTTCGCCAAGTCTTGTGATCGTTGCCAAAGAGAAGGAGGAATTTCAAAGAGGCAAGAGCTCCCTATGAATCCTATATTGGTGATAGAGTTGTTTGATGTATGGGGCATTGATTACCATGGAAGTTGGTAATTGATTATGTTTATGTTTAATTTATGGTTGAATCATGAAATCTCTCTATCTATTGTGGTAATTCTATAATGTTAGGGTTGACGGTTGTTCACGGCCTTGAAAGGCAATTGGCTAAGGTTTGTGTATGTTGATGTTGATTCTATATGACTATGTGAATTACTTGGATAATAATTATCCTATATCTAGTGTTGTGGTATTAATGTAAGATCCTTCTTACCTATACGCTATACACTTGGTTATGTATGATGTATGTAAGTATGTTTATGATGAACTTGTTGGGTTGATGGGAAGTACATTCTCATGATCACAATATGACTACAATGTGAAAGTTTACTCTCGTGCTAGTGTTTCTAAAGTGAAAGAAGCATTCTCACTTAAGGAACCTATGAGCTATTATGATGATATGTTGGCATGAGTGCCTAATGTATGTTATTATTAATATGAACACAAGTAAAGGCTAACTGTGAATCATAAAGGGAATAATGCGTAGCACCGAGAGGACATGAAAGTGAGATGGGGGACTTTTACGTTTAGGAAATCCATCTTCCCAATGTACGATATATCATGAGATGGAAACCTTCTACGTTTAGCAAGTCCGGGTTTCTAGTAGCAATCTTCTCATCCCATAACTATGTGCCCACATAGGTCTTAGCTACTGGATCCACCTAGAAGTTATTATGTTAGTTCTACCTTTGGCAAGTAAATTACCTCTTTTCGGTGTGGAGGTAGAACACCGGATTCCATGTAGCTCATATGGTCAATGTCAGTTATTGAAAGTCTTCCCTAAATAATAATGAATGAACTATGGTAAGGACATGGACTTTAACTAGGACTTCTTAAGGGGTACTAATTAGTGTGAGTGGGGGTATGGGACTTCACTTATACATTGCACAAGTACACTCTAAGAGGGGTTTTGGTAAGGTTCTCTTATGTTATGATGGTATGATGACTTATGAACTATGTATGAATGTTATGAATATGAATATCTTCACTTTTATATATGGTTGCTATGACAATGGTAAGATAAGATATGTATGTGGTTGGTGGCCTAAATGTGATACTTAGCATTTGGTAGGGTTATGGGATCTTACCTTTGCATTACACTAGTGTTGCTTTGGGTTGCTTACATGTTGGGTTGGCTTATGTTCCTTCATAAATGTGCATATTGGTTTCCAAACCTGACAAAGGCATGATTTCAACTAAATGTCCCTTTTATGCATGTCATAAGGATTTTGTGCATGGTATCCATACTTAGTACAATTAATTGTGCTAACCCAGATTTTCTACTTTACTATGAGTGTAGGTTCCGGTCATTAATACTTACTACTTCCTTGAAGGTGAAGCTTGGGTCGACTATTCCCTAGGCTTGGTGAGTCCTCAAGTTTGAGGACGAGTTGCTATTGATTCTGGTTTCTAGTTTCCTTCTATATTCTAGACTATGTTGTATTTTCCTATTCATGGAGACTTTATTGATGTAAAGGGCTCTGTCCCTATTTGTACTCTTATGTTTAGATGGTGATTGAGATAAGTCTAGTTTCCTATTTTCCTTATATGAAGAAGTTGACTTTTATTGTAAAAATTTTTAACTTCTCCGTATTTTTCTATGTCTTTATGTGATGATGATGCTAAGGGCTTGTATGCGACCCCTTCGAGGTCAATTACGCCGTGTCACGCCTAGGGGGTACTCTTGGGTAATTACATTTTTCTATTATCTTATGTTATGATTATGCTAAGGGTTTGTATGAGACTCATCTAGGGTCAAGTACGCCATGTTACATCTAGGGGGTACCACTGGGTCGTGACATCCATGGACTATAGCACACGAAATCGGCAAAATATGAGTTTACCTGCTTTGGGGCACGTTTGAACTTCAAAATTCACCCATCTTCCCCTCGGGATGAACTCACTCCATTTCTAAGGTCTTAACAGACTTCCTTGTAAATTTTTGGCTATTTTTTCAGGAATTCTGGATCACAAAAAATTCATTGACTATATAGCACACGAAAATCAGCAAAATCTAGGTTTACCTTCTTTAGGGATCGTTTGAACTTTAAAATGCGCCCATTTGCCCCTCAAGATGAACTCGCTCCGTTTCTAATGTCCTAACGAACGTCCATTAGAAATTTCAACCTTTTTTTGTGGGAATTCCGGATCACAAAAAACCCATGGACTATAGCATATAAAAATTAGTAAAATTGGGATTTACCTGCTTTGGGATTGTTTGAACTTGAAAAGGTGCCTGTTTTCCCCTCGAGACAAACTTGCCCAATTGCTAAGGTCTTAACGGATGTACATGAAAAATTTCAACCATTTTTTTGGGAATTCCAGATCACAAAAAATTCATGGACTATGCACACAAAAATTGGTAAAATCAGGGTTTACCTTCTTTAGGGCTCGTTTGAACTTTAAAATGCGTCCGTTTGCCCATCGGGACAATCTCGCTCCATTGATAAGGTCTTACCGAATGCCTATGAAAACTTTCAGCCATTTTTTTTGGGAATTTTGGATCACAAAAAATTCATGGGCTATAGCGCACAAAAATTGGAGAAATCAGGGTTTACCAGTTTTGGGCTCGTTTGAAATTGAAATTATGCCTATTTGCACCCTCGGAACGAACTCGCTACATTGCTAAGGTCTTAACAGACTTCAATGAAAAACTGCGGCCATTTTTTTTGAGAATTCTGGTTCACAAAAAATTCATTGACTATAACACATGAAAATAGGCAAAATTTGGGTTTACCTGCTTTGGGGTTCGTTTGAACTTGAAAATGCACTTCATTTTCCCCTTGAGATGAACTCGCTTCATTTCTAAGGTCTTAACGATCATCCATGAAAAAATTTGGCCTATTTTTTTAAGTAATTCTAGAACACAAAAAATACATGGACTATAGCACACGAAAATTGGCAAAATCTGGATTTATCTACTTTGAGACTCGTTTGAACTTTAAAATTTGTCATTTTTCCTCTCGGGATGAACTCGCTCCATTGCTAAAGTCTTAACCGATTACCATATAAGCTTTTGGCCATTTTTTCAAAATTCTGGATCTGAAAAAATCCATTGACTAGCACACGAAAATCAGCAAAATATGGGTTTACCTGCTTTGGGGATCGTTTGAACTGGAAAATGCACCCGTTTTCCACTCGGGATTGACTCGCTACATTGCTAAGGTCTTCACAGACATCCAAGAGAAAAAAATCATTTTTATCAGGAATTTTGGATCACAAAAAATCCATGGACTATAGCGCACAAATATTGGTAAAATCTGGATTTACTTGCTTTCGGGCTCGTTTTAACTTGAAAATTTGTCTGTTTGCCCTTTGGGACGAACTCTATCCATTGCTAATGTTTTAATGGACGTCCATTGTATATTTCGGCCATTTTTTTGTGAATTCCGGATCACAAAAAATCCATGGACTAAAGCACACAAAAATATACAAAATCTAGGTTTACCTGCTTTGGGGCTTTTTTGAACATAAAAATGTGGCCTTTCACCCCTCGAGACAAACTCCCTCCATTGCTTAGGTCTTAACTGACGTCAATGAAATATTTCGGCCATTTTTTTTCAGGAATTTCGTATCACAAAAAATCTGTGGACTATAGCACAAGAAAATCTGAAGAATCTGGGTTTACATGCTTTAGAGCTCATTTGAACTTTAAAATACTCCCGTTAGCCCCTCGGGACGAACTCGCTCCATTGCCAAGGTCTTAACGGACGTACATAAAAACATTTGGCTATATTTTTTGGGAATTTTAGAATGCAAAAAACCCATGGGCTATAGCACACAAAAATGGGGAAAATCTTGTTTACCTGCTTCAGGATCGTTTGAACTTGAAAATGTGCTCATTTTCCCCTCGGGAAGAACTCGCTCCATTCCTAAGGTGTTAACGGACGTCCATGAAAAATTTTGGCCATTCCTTTTTGGGAATTCCGTATTACAAAAAATCCATGGACTATAGCACACAAAAATCAGCAAAATCTGGGATTACCTGTTTTGCGGCTCGTTTGAACTTGAAAATGCGCTTGTTTGCCCCTCGGGATGAACTCTCTCCATTGCTAAGATCTTAAAGCACGTCCATGACAATCTTTTTGGTCATTTTTTTTGGGAATTCTGAATCACAAAAAAATCCATGGAATATAGCACACGAAAATCAGTAAAATCTGAGTTTACTTGCTTTAGAGCTCGTTTGAACTTGAAAATGCACCCGTTTTCCCCTTGGAATGAACTCGCTCCATTACTAAGTCCTTAATGGACGTCCATGAAAACTTTCGGCCATTCTTTTTACAGGAATTCTGGATCACAAAAAATCCATGTAGTATAGCACATGAAAATTGGAAAAATCTGGGTTTACCTGCTTTGGAGCTCGTTCGAACTTGAAAATGATCTTGTTTGCCCTCGGGAGGAACTCGCTCCAATGCACCTGTTTTCTCGTCGGGACGAACTCGCTCCATTGCTTAGGTCATAAAGCACGTCCACGACAAATTTTTTAGCCATTTATTTCGAGAATTTAGGATCACAAAAAAATCAATGGACTATAGCACACAAAAATTGGTAAAATCTGAGTTTACTTGCTTCAGGGCTCGTTTGAACTTGAAAATGCACTTGTTTCCCCTTGGGATGAACTCACTCCATTGCTAAGTCCTTCACGGACATCCATGAAAATTTTTGGCCATTCTTTTTTCAGGAATTCTGGATTAAAAAAAAACATGGAGTATAGCACATGAAAATTGGAAAAAATTGGGTTTACCTGCTTTGGGGCTCGTTTGAACTTGAAAATGTGCCTATTTGCCCCTTGGGAAAAACTCTCTCCATTTCTAAGGTCTTAACGGACATCCATGAAAATTTTCGGCCATTTTTTTGGAGATTTTTGGATCACAAAAAATCAATGGACTATAGCACACGAAAATAAAAAAATCTAGGTTTTACTGCTTTGGGGCTCGTTTGAACTTGAAAATGCGCATGTTTTCCCCTCGGGACAAACTCGCTCCATTTCTAAGATCTTAATGGACATCCATTAAAAATATTGGCCATTTTTTTGGGTAATTCTGGATCACAAAAAATCCATGGATTATAGAACATGGAAATTGGCAAAATCTAGGTTTACTTGCTTTGTGGCTCGTTTGAACTTGAAAATGCACCCGTTTATCCCTCGGGATGAACTCGCTCCTTTGCTAAGGTCTTAACTGACGTCCATAAAAAAAATCTTCTATTTTGTTTTGGGAATTCTGGATCACAAAAAATCAGTGGACTATGCACACGAAAATTGGGAAAATGTGGGTTTACCTGTTTTAGGGCTCGTTTGAACTTGAAAATGCCCATGTTTGCCCCTGGGGACAAACTCTCTCCATTTCTAAGGTCTTAGAGGACATCGACGAAAAATTTTGTTTAGTTTTTAACAGGAATTTTGATCACAAAAAATCCATGGACTATAGCACAAAAAAATTTGCAAAATCTAGGTTTACCAGCTTTGGGGCTCGTTCGAACTTGAAAATGCGCCTGTTTTCCCTTTGGGATGAACTCGCTCCATTGTTAAAATCTTCACGGATGTCCATGGAAAGTTTCGGCCTTTTTTTGGGAAATATGGATCAACAAAAATCCATGAAAAGCACACAAAAATTGGCAAAATTAGGGTTTGCCAACATTGGGACTCGTTTGAACTTGAAAATCCGGATGTTTGCCCCTCGGGATGAACTCGCTCCATTGCTAAGGTCTTAACGAACGTTCTTGAAAAATTTCTGCCATTCTTTTTTGGGAATTACGGGTCAAGAAAAATCCATGGACTATAGCACACGAAAATCAGTAAAATCTGGGTTTACCTGCTTTGGGACTCGTTTGAACTTGAAAATGCATCTGTTTTCCCCCCGGGACGAACTACCTCCATTGCTAAGGTCTTAACAGGCATCTATTAAAAATTTCGGTCATTTATTTTGGTAATTCGAATCACAAAAATCCATAGACTATAGCACACAAAAATTGACAAAATTTGGGTTTACCTACTTTGGAGCTCGTTTGAACTTGAAAATGCACCTGTTTGCCCTTCTGGAAGAACTCTTTCCATTGTTGAGGTCTTAACGGACATCCATGAAAAAAAAATCGGCCATTGTTTTTTGGGAATTCTGAATCGCAACAAATTCATTGACTATAGCACACGAAAATCAGCAAACTATGGGTTTACCTGCTTTGGGGCTCGTTTGAACTTTAAAAGGCGCACGTTTGCCCCTCGGGACCAACTCGCTCCATTTTAAAGTTCTTAACAGACGTCTATAAAAAATTCTGAACATTTTTTTGAGAATTCCAGACCATAAAAATCCATGGACTATAGAACACAAATATTGGCAAAATTTGGGTTTTCCTGCATTGGAGCTCAACTGAACTCTAAAATGCGCCGATTTACCCCTTGGAACGAACTTGCTCCATTGATAAAGTTTTATCAGGCGTCAATGATAAATTTCATTCAGTTTTTTCACGAATTCTAGATCACAAAAAATTCATGGATTTTAGCACACGAAAGTCAGCAAAATATGAGTTTACCTGCTTTGGGGATCATTTGAACTTGAAATTGCGCCCGTTTGCCCGTCGAGGTGAATACTCTTCATTTCTAAGGTCTTATCAGACATCCATGAAAAATTGCGCCCATTTTTCGGTAGTTTTGGATTAGAAAAATCCATGGACAATAGCACACAAAAATTGGAAAAATCTAGGTTTACCTGTTTTGGGGCTCGTTTAAACTTGAAAATGTGCCTGTTAGCCCCTCGAGACGAACTCGCTCCATTGTTAAGGTCTTAACGAACGTCCATTAAAATTTTCAGTTTTTTTTTTTGGAATTCCATATCACAAAATATCCATGGACTATAGCACACAAAAATCAGCAAAATCTGAGTTTACCTTCTTAGGGGCTCGTTTAAACTTGAAAATCGGCTTGTTTGACCCTCAGAACAAACTCACTCCATTGCGAAGGTCTTACGGACGTACATGAAAAAATTCAGCCATTTTTTTGGGAATTCGGATCACAAAAAATTCATGGAGTATAGTATAGCACACGAAAATAGGCAAAATCTAGGTTTACCAGCTTTGGGGATCGTTTGAACTTGAAAATGCACACGTTTGCCCTACGAGATGAACTCGCTCCATTGTTATGGTCATCCTAGACGTTCAAGAAAAAATTTGGCCATTTATTTTGGGATTCTAGATCACAAAAAATCTATCGACAGCACACGAAAATTGGCAAAATCAGGGTTTACCTACTTTGGGACTCGTTTGAACTTGAAAATCCACCTAATTTCCCCAATGGACAAACTCGCTCCATTGTTAAGGTCTTAACGGACGTTCATGAAAAATTTCTGCCATTTTTTTCGTAAATTCCGGATCACAATAAATCCATGGACTATAACATATAAAAATCAGTAAAATATGGGTTTACCTGCTTTGAGGCTTGTCTGAACTTGAAAGTGCTCATGTTTGCCCCTTGAGATGAACTCCCTCCATTGCTGAAGTCTTAACGGATGTCCATCAATACTTTCGGCCATTTTTTTGGGAATTCGGATCACAAAAATCCATGGACAATAGCACACGAAAATCTACAAAATTTGGGTTTACTTGCTTTGGAGCTCGTTTGAACTTTAGAATTCGCTCGTTTGTCCTTTGGGAAGAACTTTCTCCATTGTGAATGTCTTAACGGACGTCCATGAAAAATTATGCCCATTTTTTTGGAAATTCCAGATCACAAAAAATACATGGACTATAGCACACGAAAATCGGCAAAATCTAGGTTTACCTGCTTAGGGGCTCGTTTGAAGTTGGAAAGGCGCACATTTGCCCCTCGGAACAAACTCACTCCACTTATAAGGTCTTAACGGACGTCCCTGAAAAATTTTAAACATTTTTTTTTTGGGAATTCCATACCACAAAAATCCATGGACTATAGCACAAGAAAATCGGCAAAATTTGGGTTTACCTGCTTTGGAGTTCGTTTGAACTTGAAAATGTGCCCGTTTTCCCCTCGGAACGATCTCGCTCCATTGATAAACACTTAACCAACGTCCATGATAAATTTCGGCCATTTTTTTGGGAATTCAGGATCACAAAAAATCCATGGATTATAAACACACAAAACTCGGGAGAATCTGAGTTTACCTCCTTTGGGGATCGTTTAAACTTGAAAATGCGCATGTTTTCCCTTCGGGATGAACTCGCTCCATTGCTAAGGTCTTAAAGGACATCCATGAAAAAATTCGTCCAATTTTTTTGGGATTCTTATCACAAAAAATTCATGGACTATAGCACACAAAAATTGTCAAAATCTAGGTTTACCAGCTTTGGGGATCGTTTGAACCTGAAAAGGCACCCGTTTGCCCTTCGGAATGAACTCGCTCCATTGTTAAGGTCTTAATGGATGTCCATGAAAAATTTCAGCCATTTTTTCGGGTAATCTCGATCAACAAAATATCGATGGAAAGCACACAAAAATTGGCGAAATCAGGGTTTACCAACTTTGGGACTCATTTGAAATTGAAAATCCGCCCGTTTGCCCCTCGGGACGAACTCGCTCCATTGATCAGGTCTTAACAGACGTTCATGAAAAATTTCTGCCATTCTTTTTTGGGAAATACGGATCACAAAAAATCCATGGACTATAGCACATGAAAATTAGCAAAATATGGGTTTACCTGCTTTGGGGCTCATTTGGACTTGAAAATGTGCTTGTTTACCCCTCGGGATGAACTACCTCCATTGCAAAGATCTTAACGGACGTCTATTAAAAATTTCAGCCATTTTTTTTGGTAATTCGAATCACAAAAATCCATGGACTATAGAAAACAAAAATTGACAAAATCTGGGTTTACCTACATTGGGGCTCATTTGAAATTGAAAATGCACCTGTTTACCCTTCGGGAAGAACTCTTTCCATTGTTAAGGTCTTAACGGACATCCATGAAAAACTCTTGGCCATTGGTATTTGGGAGTTCCGGATCACAAAAAATTCATGGATTTATAGCACACGAAAATCGGCAAAATATGAGTTTACCTACTTTATGGCTTGTTTGAACTTGAACAGGCGCACTATTGCCCCTCGGGACTAACTCGCTCCATTTCTAAGTTCTTAACGGACATTCATGAAAAAAATTGGACAATTTTTTGGCAATTCCGGACCATAAAAATCCATGGACTATATAGCACACGAAAATCAGCAAAATCTGGGTTTTCCTGCTTTGGTGCTCGTTTGAACTCTAAAATGTGCCTGTTTGCCCCTCTGAATGAACTCGCTCCATTGATAAAGTAAAGCACACGAAAGTTGGCAAAATCTGGGTTTAACTACTTTGGGGCTCGTTTGAACTTGAAAATGCACCTATTTTACCCTCAGGACAAACTCTCTTCATTTTTAAGGTCTTAACGGACATCCATGAAAAATTTCTCCCATTCTTTTTGGTAATTCTGGATCACAAAAATCCATGAATTATAGCACTTGAAAATCGGCAAAATATGGGTTTACCCTCTTTGGGGCTCGTTTGAACATGCAAATGCGCCCTTTTTCCCCTCGAGATGACCTCGCACCATTGCTAAGGTCTTAATAGACAACCATGAAAACTTTCAGCATATTTTTCTTCGGTATTTCTAGATCACAATAAATACATGGACTATAGCACAATAAAATCAGCAAAATCTAGATTTACCTGCTTTGGGGCTCGTTTGAACTTTAAAATGCGCTCGTTTGCCCCTCGGGACGAACTCACTCCATTGCTAACAGACGTTCATGAAAAATTCCTGCCATTCATTTTTGGGAATTACATATCACGAAAAATCCATGGACTAGCACACAAAAATTGGCAAAATCTAGGTTTACTTGCTTTGGGGGTCATTTGAACTTGAAAATGCGCCTATTTGACCCTCGGGACGAACTACCTCCATTGCTAAGGTATTTACGGACATCCATTAAAAAATTTGGCCAGTTTTTTGGGAATTCGGATCACAAAAATACATGGACTATTATAGCACATGAAAATTGGCAAAAATCTGGGGTTACCTGCTTTGGGGCTCGTTTGAACTTGAAAGTGTGCCCGTTTGCCCTTCAAGAAGAAATTTTTCCGTTTTTAATGTCTTAACGGACGTCCATGAAAAATTTTGGCCATATTCTAGGAATTTCGGATCACAAAAAATCCATGGACTATATATAGCACACGAAAATTGGCAAAATATGTGTTTACCTGCTTTGGGACTCGTTTGAACTTGAAAAGGCGCACGGTTTCCCCTCGGAACCAACTCGCTCCATTTCTAAGTTCCTAACGGACGTCCATGAAAAAATTTCGAACATTTTTTTGGGGAATTCTGGACCACAAAATTCCATGGACTATATAGCACACAAAAATTGGCAAAAATCTGAGTTTACCTGCTTTGGGGCTCGTTTGAACTCTAAAATTCTCATATTTTCCCTTCGGAAAGAACTCGCTCCATTGCTAAAGCCTTAACGGACGTCCATGAGAAATTTCTGCCACTTTTTTTAGGAATTTAGGATCACGAAAAATTCATGGATTTTAGCACACGAAAGTCGGCAAAAGTTGGGTTTACCTTTTTTGGGGCTCGTTTGAACTTGAAAATGCACCCGTTTACCCCTCGGGACGAACTCGCTTCATTTCTAAGGTCTTAACAGACATCCATCAAAAATTTCGGTCATTTTTTCGGTAATTCTGGCTCAAAAAAAATCCATGGACTATAGCACACAAAAATTGGCAAAATTTAGGTTTACCTGCTTTGGATCTTGTTTGAACTTAAAAATGCGCCCTTCAGCCCCTCAGGATAAACTCCCTCAATTGCAAAGATCTTAACGGACGTCCCTGACAATTTTTGGCCATTTGTTTTGTGGAATTCTGGATTATAAAAAATCCATGGACTATAGCACACAAAAATCAGCAAAATATGGGTATACCTGCTTTAGGGTTCGTTTGGACTTGAAAATGCGCTTATTTTCCCCTCGAGACAAACTCTCTCCATTGCTTAGGTCATAAAGCACGTCCAACGACAAGTTTTTTGCAATTTATTTTGAGAATTCTGGATCACAAAAAAATTTATGGACTATAGCACACGAAAATTGGTAAAATCTGAGTTTACTTGCTTCAGGGCTCGTTTGAACTTGAAAATGAACCCATTTTCCCCTTGGGATGAACTCGCTCCATTTCTAAGTCCTTAACGAACGTCCATGAAACATTTTGGCCATTCTTTTTTAAGGAGTTCTAGATCAAAAAAAATCCATGGAGTATAGCACATGAAAATTGGAAAAATCTAGGTTTACCTGCTTTGGGGTTCGTTTGAACTTGAAAATGCGCCGGTTTGCTCCTCGGGATGAACCCCCTCCATTTCTAAGGTCTTAATGGACATCCATGAAAAATATTGGCCATTATTTTGGGTAATTCTAGATCACAAAAAATCCATGGATTATAGAATACGAAAATCGGCAAAATCTGGGTTTACCTACTTTGTGGGTCGTTTGAACTTGAAAATGCACCCGTTTGCCCCTCGGGATGAACTCGCACCTTTTCTAATGTCTTAAAGGACGTCCATAAAAAAATTTGGCCATTTGTTTTGGGAATTTTGGATCATACAAAGTCCATGGACTATTATAGCACACGAAAATTGGCAAAATATGAGTTTACCTGCTTTAGGGCTCGTTTGAACTTGAAAATGCACATGTTTTCCCCTCGGGACAAACTCTCTCCATTGCTAAGGTCTTAAAGGATATCCATGAAAATATTTGGCCAAATTTTTACGGGAATTCTGATCACAAAAATCCATGACTGTAGCACACAAAAATTGGCAAAATCTAGGTTTACCAAATTTGGGGCCCGTTTGAACTTGAAAATGCGCCTGTTTGCCCTTCGTGACAAACTCGCTCCATTGTTAAGGTCTTAACGGATGTCCATGGAAAATTTCGACCTTTTTTTGGGAAATATGGATCAACAAAAAATACATGGAAAGGACACGAAAACTGGCAAAATCAGGGTTTGCCAACATTGGGACTCGTTTGAACTTGAAAATCCGCTTGTTTTCCCCTCGGGACGAACTTGCTCCGATGCTAAGGTCTTAACGAACGTTCATGAAAAATTTCTACCATTCTATTTTGGGAATTACGGATCACGAAAAAATTGTGGACTATATAGCACACGAAAATCAACAATATCTGGGTTTACCTGCTTTGGGGCTCATTTCAACTTGAAAATGCGTCTGTTTGCTTCTTGGGACAAACTACATCCATTGCTAAGGTCTTAACGGACGTCTATTAAAAAATTTGGCCATTTTTTTTGGTAATTCTAATCACAAAAATCCATGGACTATATTCGGTTTACCTACTTTAGGGCTCGTTTGAACTTGAAAATGCACCCGTTTGCCCTTCAGGAAGAAGTCTTTCCATTGTTAAGGTCTTAATGGACATCCATGAAAAAAAAAAGCAACCATTGTTTTTTGGGACCACATGAAAATCAGCAAAATATGGGTTTACCTGCTTTTGGCTCGTTTGAACTTTAAAAGGCGCACGTTTGCCCCTCGGAACCAACTCGCTCCATTTTAAAGTTCTTAACGGACGTCTATGAAAAATTCCGTACAATTTTTTTGGGAATTACGAACCACAAAAATCCATGTACTATAGCACATGAAAATCGATAAAATATGGGTTTTCCTGCATTGGGGCTCGATTGAACTCTAAAATGCACCGGTTTTCCTCTCGGAATGAACTCGCTCCATTGATAAAGTCCTAGCGGGCATCCATGAGAAATTTTGGCCATTTTTTTCACGAATTCTGAATCACAAAAAATTCATGGATTTTGGCACACGAAAGTCGGCAAAATCTGGGTTTACCTACTTTGGGGATCATTTGAACTTGAAAATGCGCCCGTTTGCCCCTCTGGGTGAACTCGCTTCATTTCTAAAGTCTTATCGGATATCCATGAAAACTTTTGCCAAATTTTTCGGTAATTTTGGATCACAAAAAATTGGCAAAATCTAGGTTTACCTATTTTGGGGATTGTTTAAACTTGAAAATGTGCCCATTAGCCCTTCGGGACGAACTCGCTCCATTGTTAAGGTCTTAACGGACGTCCGTTAAAAAATTTGGATTTTTTTTTTTGAATTCCAGATTACAAAATATTCATGGACTATAGCACACGAAAATCGGCAAAATCTAAATTTACCTGTTTAGGGGCTCGTTTGAACTTGAAATTAAGTTTGTTTGCCCCTCTAGACAAACTCGCTCCATTGCGAAGGTCTTACGGACGTCCATGAAAAATTTTGGCCATTTTTTTCGGGAATTTGGATCACAAAAAATCCATGGACAGCACACAAAAATAGGCAAAATCTAGGTTTATCGGCTTTGGGGCTCGTTTGAACTTGAAAATGTGCCCGTTTGCCCTACAAGATGAACTCGCTCCATTTTTATGGTCATCCTGGACGTCCATGAAAAATTTTGGCCATTTATTTTGGGATTCTGGATCACAAAAAATCTATGGACAGCACACGAAAATTGGCAAAATCAGGGTTTACCTACTTTAGGACTCGTTTGAACTTGAAAATCCACCTAATTGCCCCTCGGGACGAACTCGCTCCATTGCTAAGGTCTTAACGGACGTTCATGAAAAATTTCTGCCATTTTTTTTGGGAATTCTGGATCACGATAAATCCATTGACTATAGTACATGAAAATCGGCAAAATCTGGGTTTACGTGCTTTGAGGCTTGTCTGAACTTGAAAATGCTCCCGTTTTCCCCTCGGGATGAACTCCCTCCATTGCTAAAGTCTTAACGGACGTCCATGAATAAGTTCAGCCATTTTTTTTTGGAAATTCGAATCACAAAAATCCATGGACAATAGCACACAAAAATCGACAAAATTTGAGGTTAGCTGCTTTGGGGCTCATTTGAACTTTAAAATGCGCTCATTTTCCCTTCGGGAAGAACTTTCTCCATTGTGAATATCTTAACGGACGTCCATGAAAAATTACGCCCATTTGTTTTGGAAATTCCGGATCACAAAAAGTCCATGGACTATTAGCACACGAAAATTGGCAAAATCTAGGTTTACCTACTTTGGGGCTCGTTAGAAAATGAAAAGGTGCACATTTTCCCCTCGGGACGAACTCGCTTCATTTCTAAGGTCTTAATGGATATCCATGGAAAATTTTGGACTCTTTTTTGGGAATTTCAGACCACAAAAATCCATGGACTATGTCACAAGAAAATTGGCAAAATCTGGGTTTACCTGCTTTGGGGCTCGTTTGAACTTAAAAATGTGCCCATTTTTCCCTCAGAACGAACTCGCTCCATTGATAAGCAGTTAACGGACGTCCATGGTAAATTTTGGCCATTTTTTTAGGAATTCTGGATCACAAAATATCCATGGATTATAACAAACGAAACTCAGGAAAATTTGAGTTTACCTTCTTTGGGGATCGTTTAAACTTGAAAATGCGCATGTTTTCCCCTCGAGATGAAATCGCTCCATTGCTAAGGTGACGTCAATGAAAAATTTCGGCAATTTTTTTTGGGAATTCTAGATCACAAAAAATCCATGGACTATAGCACATGAAAATCGGAAAAATGTGGGTTTACTTGCTTTGGGGCTCGTTTGAACTTGAAAATGCATCTTTTTTACCCGCCGAGCTCGCTCCATTGCTAAGGTCTTAACGGACGTCCATGAAAAAAATTGGCCATTTTTTTCAGGATTTTTGGATCACAAAAAATCTAATTACTATAGCACACAAAAATTGGTAAAATCTGGGTTTACCTACTTTGGGGCTCGTTTGAACTTGAAAATGCGTCTGTTTGCCCCTTGGAAAGAACTCGCTCCATTTCTAAGGTCTTAACGGAAATCCATAAAACAAATTAGCCTTTTTTTTTGGTAATTCTGGATTACAAAAAATTGATGGATTAAGCACACGAAAGTCGGTAAAATCTAGGTTTAACTGCTTTGGAGCTCGTTTGAACTTGAAAATGCACCTGTTTGCCCCTCAGGATGAACTCGCTCCATTTCTAAGGTCTTAACGGACATCCATGTAAAATTTCTGCCATTTTTTTGGTAATTCTGGATCACAAAAAATCCATGGACTATAGCACAAGAAAATCGGCAAAATCTGGGTTTATCTGCTTTGGGGCTCGTTTGAACTTGAAAATGCGTATGTTTGTCCCTTGGAACGAACTCGCTTCATTTCTAAGGTCTTAGCAGACATCCATAAAAAAAATTGTCCATTTTTTCGATAATTCTGGATTACAAAAAATCTATGGACTATAGCACACAAAAATCCGCAAAATTTGGGTTTACCTGCTATGGGTCTCATTTAAACTTGAAAATGCACATGTTGCCCCTCAGGACAAACTCGCTACGTTTCAAAGGTCTTAACGGGCGTCCATGAAAAATTTCGGCAATTTTTTTTGGGAATTCCGGATCACAAAAAATTCATGGACTATAGAAAACGAAAATCAACAAAATTTAGGTTTACCCGCTTTGGGGCTCATTTGAACTTGAAAATGCGTCTGTTTTTCCCTCGGGACGTACTCGCTCCATTGCTAAGGTCTTAGCGGAAGTCCATGAATACATTTGGCCATTTATTTTCACGAATTTGGATCACCAAAAATCGATGGACTATAGCACACGAAAATTGGCAAAATTTGGATTTACCTTCTTTGGGGCTCGTTTGAACTTGAAAATGCGCACGTTTGTCCTTCGGGACAAACTCAGCGGCATTGCTAAAGTCTTAGCGGACGTTCATGAAAAATTTCTGCCATTTTTTTCGAGAATTCCGGAACACAAAATTCATGGACTATAGCACACGAAAAACAACAAAATTATGGGTTTACCTATTTTGGGGCTCGTTTGAACTTGAAAATGCACCCGTTTGCCTCTCGGGACTAACTCCCTCCATTGCTAAGGTCTTAACGGACGTACATGAAAAATTTCGACCATATTTTTTAAGGAAATCCGGATCTCAAAAAATCCATGGACTATAGCACACGAAAATTGGCAAAATCATGGTTTATCTGCTTTGGGGGTTGTTTGAACTTGAAAATGCGTCCGTTTACCACTCGAAATGAACTCGCTCCATTGCTAAGGTATTAATGGACGTCCATGAGAGGATGAGAAAGAATAAGAGGAACAGGACGGAGACGGAGATGGAGACGGAGACGGAGATGGAGACGGAGACGGAGATGGAGACGGAGAAGGAGAAGGAGAAGGAGAAGGAGAAGGAGAAGAAGAAGAAGAAGAAGAAGAAGAAGAAGAAGAAGAAGAAGAAGAAGAAGAAGGAGAAGGTGGGTTTTGTGCCTTGAAAGGGGAATTGAGGATTTAGAGATCGTCATAATTTGAATCATACTCAATGTGAAATGCTACTTCTGTATTAGGTGATGCACGTTGAAATGCATTTACAACAACAATCAAACTGTATGTTTTGGTAAGATACTCATATAGTTGACAATGATCATAATCATCTATATAGGGCTTAATTAGCATTCGTACTAACACATGTGACTTGTCTAACAAAATCTTAATAAACTGCATTCCGTCCTTTGTGGCTATAAAACCTTGCAGCTTAACTTCCTTGAGGTGACTAAACATCGCATCTGAGAAACCTTCAAGTTCAAGACATGGCAGAGCAGGACTATCCTCGTAAAAAAAACACACCTAAAAAAGATTATGAAAAATAGAATCCATCTGGTGAACTTGTAGAAAAAAGAAAGAGTTTAAAACAAGAAAGTCGTTAAATAAAATAAGAAAGATAAGAAAAAAGATGGTTAAGAACCTTATAAATTTTCATATACTCTAAATAATGATAACTTCAGATCAGGCAAAGAGCACACAAGATCTCATCATGTTGATCCAGAGCGACAGAAGATATACGAAGATATTTGAAACATTTAAGATCAAAGGGAAGCCTTGTTGGTACTCCACATGCTGCTGCTGCAAATAACTAAGAAGAAAATACAAAAATTCAAGATGAGTCAAAGCCCGAAAGATGCTAAGGATAAGAAAATGCATTACAATAAGGAATGAAACAAATTTACTTTGAGACTAGCTTCATTCAACTTTAGATTCTTGAGAACAACAAAAGACTTGAAAAAATTGGTAATATTACGGGTGTGTTTGGTATGAAGGAAAACATTTTTCGGAAAATATTTTTCAATTATCTCATGTTTGGTTGGGTTAAATGTTTTGGAAAATGTTTTTCAAATCAACTCATTTTCCTCAAATTTAAGGAAAATGACTTCCCTTCAAAACTTAAGGAAAACATTTTCCAAAACTCTCTTCCGAACACACCCACCCACTTTATCTGCCCCCAACCCACCCCCTACCAGCCCATCCACCCCCAAAAAAAATTTGAAATTTATTTTTAAAAATATTTTCAACTTCAAAATTTCTTTTTTTTCACCCCTACCTCGACCCCACCCAACCCCTACCAGCCCCCCACCCCCTAAAAAAAAAATTTAAGTTTGTTTTTAAAAACTATTTTCAATTTCAAAATTTCATTTTTTCACCACTACCCTCGACCCCCCACCCACCCACCCCCCTATCAGCCCCCCACCCCAAAAAAAAATTAAGTTTGTTTTTAAAAAATATTTTCAATTTCAAAATTTCATTTTTTTCACCCCT
>JAJOOO010021480.1:0-10238 GCA_029582685.1 Solanum piurae
ATATATATATATATATATATATATATATATATTCAAACATAGAATGGGTATTTCCATTATTTTGTTTTATTTTATGGTTTATCTTCCGCACAGTACTTTCCTAATTCAATATATTTAGTATGCTATCCTATGCCAGCAGGGTTAGCTTGGGGTAACTCGTGATCCTAGGTCCCATGTCCGCATCATGGGGGTAGCTTCGGGGCGTGACAAACATAGTATCAGAGCGCTAGGTTTAAGAGTCCTAGGATATCTGAAAAGCTTCCACACTAAGTAGAGTCCTTTTCATGGGTGTTAAGTGCACCATATCTAATGAGAGGGAGGCTGCAAACTGTTTGAGGAGAACTTCACTTTCTTGATATTCTTTACGTGTGTAAGGTATGCTCTCTTTCTAATCAATAATTATGCACTTTCAGATCATGCCTCCTCGTAGAGCTTATATAAGGAATAATAATGTACACAACGCTAATACAGCTCCTCCAGTCCTAGATCAGGAAGTTTCAAATGTAGAATTTCGGAATGCGATTCAGCTTTTGGCTCAGAGTGTGACAAAACAGAATAACCAGCAGGTTCCAGTTCCTGCAAATGCTAGAGGTGGATAATTGGAAGTCAATGTTCTTGATTTTGATAGGATGAATCTGCTAGAGTTTTTAGGATCGCAGATTGGTGAGGATCCCCAAAAAATCATACATGAGATCAAGAAAATCTTTGGAGTGATGCAAGTGATTGGAAATGATAGGGTGGAGTTAGCATCATACTAGCTTAAGGATGTAGCTCATATCTGTTTTACTCAATGGAAATAAAATAGGGGTACGGGTTTGGCTCCAATCACTTGGGAGTATTTTAGTGAGACTTTTCTGGACAGGTTCTTCCCAAGATAGTTGAGGGAGGCAAAAGCTCAGGAGTTCATGAATTTGATGCAAGGTAGCATGTAGGTCCAATAGTACATACTCAAGTATACCCAACTGTCCAAGTATGCTCCTCACATGGTTGTTAATTCCAAGGCTCAAATGAATAAGTTTTTATATGAGGTATCCGTGTTAGTTAAAATAGAGTGTAGGAATGCTATTTTGTTTGAAATTATGAACATCTCTAGGCTCATGACTCATGCTCAGCAGGTTGAGGGAGATAATCTTATGGAATACGCTAAGGATAATAAGAAGGCTAGAATAGGCAACTATGAATATTCTCAACAGAAATTGGGTGGGGGAAATCGCTCGCAGTTTCAGCAAAAGTCTTCAACTCCAGCACCTTCATTAGCTAGTGTTTCGTCCTTCATGTTCCGACATGATTAGAAAGGTAGGGCATGAGTCTCTAAGTATCAAGGTAGTAACCATCCGGGCGAGTATCTTGCAGGAAAGTAATGATGCTTTGGGTGTGTTCAGTATGGTCACAGGTTGAGAGATTGTCCTTCTGCTAAATAGGGTAAATGGGGCAATAATGGTAGAGCTTAGTCCACAACTTCATCCGCACCATCAGGTCACCCAACTCAACAAGGTAACTAATCTGGTATAGGTGGCGGACAATGCCAAAATAGGTTGTATGCCCTTTAGGCTCGCCAGGATCAGGAATATTTTCCTGATGTAGTCACTGGTACGTTAGGAAATTTTAACTCAGATGTTTATGCTTTGTTAGATCTAGGGGCTACTCTTTCCTTTGTAACTCCTTATATAGCAGTCAACTTCAATGTTAGTCAAGAAACTCTCTTAGAACCCTTCTCAGTCTCTACTCTGGTCGGTGACCCAGTTATAGCTAAACGAGTATACATAAATTGCCCTGTCACAGTCTCCCAAAAAGTCACCTCAACAGATCTTTTAGAGTTAGAAATGGTAGTCTTTGATATAATTTTAGGCATGGATTAGTTACATTCCTTTTATGCCTCAGTCAATTGTAGAACTAGGATTGTTCATTTTCGGTTTCAAGACGAACCAATCTTAGAATGGAAGGGTAGGCGCTTAGCGCGTATGGGTCGATTCAATTCTAACCTTAAGGCCATAAAGATGATCTCTAAATATTTTCTATATCATCTTGTTCAGGTTAAGGATTCAAGCTCCAAAACCCAAACTCTTAAGTTAGTTCCAGTAGTTAATAAGTTCCCAGAAGTTTTTCAAGATCTTTCCAGAGTTCCTCCTGAAAGGGAAATCGACTATGGAATTGATCTCCTTCCAGATACCCAGTTTATCTCTATTCCTCTTTACAAAATTACTTTTGTTGAGCTTAAGGAATTGAATGAACAGTTGAAAGACCTTCTAGATAAGGTCTTCATCAGACCTAGTATTTCCCAATGTGGTGCAACTGTGTTGTTCGTGAAAAAAATAAAGATGGTTCTCTCAGAATGTGCACTGACTATCAGTAGTTAAACAAAGTCACAATCAAGAATAAAGTACCCTATCCCAAGGACTAATGACTTGTTCGACCAACTTCAGGGAGCTAGTCATTTCTCGAAGATAGACCTCATATCCGGTTATTATCAGCTTAGAGTTAGAGATAGTGGCATCCCAAAAATAGCCTTCAGAACTCGGTATGGTCATTTTGAATTTGTAGTTATGTCATTTGGACTAACCAATGCTCCTGCAACTTTCATGGATTTGATGAACAATGTGTTCGAGAAGTATTTGGACTTGTTCGTTATCGTCTTTATTGATGATATCCTCATTTACTCTAGGACTGAAAAAGAACGTACGAACCATTTGAGGGTTGTCTTGAAAACTCTCAAAGATCACCAGTCATTTACTACGTTTAGCAAATGTGAGTTTTGGTTGCAATCCATTACTTTTCTTGAGAATATTGTGTCTAGTGAAGGGATCTGAGTGGATTCTCAAAATATAGAAGCAGTGAAACAATGGCCAAGACCTACCTCGCCTACAAATATCAGAAGTTTCTTGGATTTGGCGGGTTATTACAATATGTTCGTGTAAGGATTTTCAACCATAGCCTCTCCATTGACTAAGTTAACTCAGAAAAAGGTTAAGTTTCAGTGGTCATATGATTGTGAGAAAAGCTTCATAGAACTGAAAATTAGGTTTACTATAGCTCCTGTGTTGACTCTATCTGAAGGTTCAGATGGTTATGTTATCTATTGTGATGCATCCAAAGTCAGCCTAGGTTGTGTGTTGATGCAGTGAGGTAAGGTTATATATTATGCTTCTAGACAGGTAAAGGTGCATGAGAAGAACTATCTAACTCAGTACCTCGAGCCTGCAACAGTGGTGTTTGCACTTAAGATTTGGTGACATTACTTGTATGGTGTTCATGCGGATGTGTTCACAGACCATAAAACCCTTTAGTATGTGTTCACCCAGAAAAAATTGAATCTTCGCCAGAGGAGATGGCTTGAGTTCCTCAAGGATTATGATATGAGTGTGCATTACCATCTTGGTAAGGCCAATGTAGTAGCATATGCACTTAGTAGACTATCTATGGGTAGTGTAGCATATGTTGAGGAAGAAGGAAAGGTACTAGCAAAAGATGGTGGTGTAACAGTTTAGAATGGGTCATAATCTTCAATGGTAGTGGAGGTTAAGGAGAAGCAAGACAGTGATCCTATATTGCTTCAACTAAAGGGTGTAGTCCATAGGCAGAGTATTGAGATTTTCTCCCAAGGGGGAGATGGTGTGCTTCGCTATCAGGGGAGATTATGTGTTCCTAAAGTTGGTGAGTTGAGATAGCATATTCTTGCAAAAGCCCATAATTCCAGACATTCTATACATCTAGGCACCACTAAGATGTACCGTGATCTATGAGAAGTCTTTTGGTTGAATGATATGAAAAGGGATATAACGGATTTTGTGGCTAAATGCCCTAATTGCCAGCAAGTGAAAGTAGAACATCAGAAACTACGAGGTATGATTCTAGAGATCAACATTCCTACTTGGAAGTGGGAAGTAATCAATATGGACTTCATCTCAGGTTTACCGCGTACTCGCAGACAACATGACTCCATTTGGGTGATAGTTGATAGAGTTACTAAGTCTGCGTGCCTTTTGTCTGTTAAGACTACAAATTTGGTGGAAGACTACGCCAAGCTTTACATTAATTAGAAAATCCGGTTACGTGGAGTTCCTTTGTCTATCATCTCAGATAGAGGTTGTAATATCTTGTAACTTAAAATTCATTTGCGACTCATAAACACCAATGCATAAATATGATATAGGGGGAGGTATATCATTGAAAATGGTTAAGCATACTATGTACCCCTTATATTTAGTCATTTTAAGGGTTAAACAATAGTTTTAGGCCAAAGAGATCATTAAAGAAAAGATTAAAGTTTAAAGGTTCATTGTGGAGGAATACTACAAGTGATTTCATTTCTCATCTGACTTTGAACGAGCATATATCCTAATATATAATGAGTTAGAGGGCCTACAACCTATCCAATTGAATGTATTTGAGTCTAGTTTCCAACAAAACAAACCGCTCATTAAAACGATATTGGAGTAAAAAGTTATGTTCATTCTACGAGAGACGCGCGCACTGCACAATCACTGCAGGACTTGTGGCACCTTAGAGAAAGTCGGCCAAACTTGTTCTTTTTATATTATAAGTTTGGGATATACTTTCTCATATACTCAAGAACATGTAAGGATTGGTTTCAAGTTATTTCTTCAAGTTATTTCTTCAAGTTTTTCTCATCTTCAATCCACCAAAGCTTAAGGTAAGTTGGTTTCTTCAAGAATCAAGTGTCTTCCTCTCCATAGACCTATAGATATACTTAGCTAAGTGTTTTCTTGAAAGAAAAAGTATTGTTCTAAGAGAATAAAGAAGAGCAGGGGATGCTTTTCTTTGATATATAGGTATGAATCCTCTTCTATCTTTATAAATAGTATACCAAGGATGCTTTAAGTATAATTTTCCGGTAGGACTCACGGGACAGTGATAGGAAGCCGTGCGTCCATGTTTTACCCATTGTATTTGATGTTTTGGTGAGGAGGGAGTTTATAGAAGGTTGTGTTGGCTGTTGTTTTGACCAAATGAGGGGTCAATTGTATTGTATTGGGGAGGTAAGTTGGCTACATTAAAACGGAAGGCGAGGTATAGAGAATGCGACTATTATAGTTCTTGAAAGTTTGTCGGTCACCAAATGTTTGATGAAATTCCTAAGCCGCTAAAAAAATGTTGTAGCTGGTTATATGAGCTCCTATTATTTTATTTATGGCATTAGTTCTCTACCAAGTTAAACTATGAGCTTATAAGGGAATTTTACATCGTTAACAAGGAACCGGTGGGATGGTGATCGGAGGCCATGAGTTTTACTTTTATATTAAGTGTGGATGATTAAGGGGGCTGGTTCTTTATGGTTAAAGTATGAGGAATAATACTGAACATGTAAATAAGTCATAAGCCTACTTGGAATGTAGAGAAAGAGAATGGTGTGGTGATACACCATTCATCTATGGTAATTATTGAGATTGTCACTCGCGAACCATTATTGTGGTTTTGGCATTGTTGTGACTCTTGATTAGTTTCTTAAACTACCCCTTTATGATTTTATGTTATAGATAAAGTTGTCAGCAAAGTATTTTGACGACGTAAGATAGTAAGTCCCGAATTAAGGTATGTAAAGCTGAAACCTCTTTTGCCCTTAAAGTAGGACCTAAACTCGCATGTTCTTATGATAAATGTCAATATAGATTTTATAAACCCTCTCATGTTGAGTCCTAGACCTATAGAGTTATAGTGCTCTTCAAGGAAGCAATATGTTTCATACAACTACATTTGTCCACAGTTGGAACTCTTAAAAGTTAGCGGTGTACAGGTTGCATAAATTTAAAGAAAGAAGCCATCCACAGACTGTTCGTAAGTGCATAGGTCACCATATATATGATTCTCAAGATAAAGAATGTAATCACAAATTGTATCACGATTTATGTGGTTAATGAATTAATTATATTAAATAATTGCAAGTAGTTGAGATTATAGACTACTCCGCAGCGTAGGGTGGGTATATTTAGGGATACTACATGCGACGCTTCTCTGTGCACAAAATTCAGCTATGGTCAGCTGGAATTCCCGTCGTGGATTCACCTGACTGATACAGGCCTACGGGCAGACCTTATAGGAGCCCTGGGGGCGTACCTTGATAGACGTCGTTACCAGACTATGAGATTTCACGCATGGTCGTGACAGTGGGCTACAGATGCCATACTGGGTTAACTAATCACCGTCAGTAGGCCATCATGTGATTCCCTGGCAGTTAGCTTTACAAAGAGCAAAGAAGAGATATAATGAAGTAAAGATATCACCTAGGAAAATTATAGGGATTACATTTATATATATATATATATAAATGACTAAGCCATAAAACGTTCGAGGAGAACCATTGAGGTTGGTCACAATTCCAGTTACAAATTATGTCTCCTGCATACACATGCTGAGATCTGCCTATCCTGATATTTGATGTCTACTTGTTATTCAGTTTGCTTTACATACAATACATGTTTTGTATGTACTGATGTCCCTATTATTTTGGCGTTTCATTTGTATCACTACAGGCTCAGGTACTCAGGACAACAAGCATTTTCAGTAGACTAGAGACTTCCAGTTTAGCAGTTGGTAAGCTCCACCTCTACCTGGAGCTATCAGATACTTAGAGACTATATTTTGCTACATATGTTCATATATCAGAATGGGTATATCGGGGTCCTGTCCCGACTAGTTATCAGATTCTCAGAGGCATACTCTTTAGGGCATTCGTAGACTTAGTCTTGTTTCCATTGTAAAGTAGCCCTTTTGTTATCTATGTTTTAGTATGTGTCTTCATATAGGGTACGCTGCTTATGAATCTTCAGTTTTGGCATGAGATTAGTAAGATATCTTGCAGGTGCTTGTGTATATCCTTGATGTCTGCTCCTTTCTAGTTAGGGGGTGACAAACTTGGTATCAGAGCCCAAGGTTCAAGTGTCCTAGGGAGTCTATGAAGACGTGTCTAGTAGGACATTTCTTATAAATGTGTTGCGCGCCATATTTATAATTTAGGGACTACATGGGCATTTAGGAATGTGACCTTCTTTCATAATCTAGATCGTGCGATACATCCAAGTCATAGAAAGTTAATTCTGACTGAAACTCTATTTTTCATTTGTGATTCAGATCATGTATGGTACGGACAAGGATAAAGATGACTCGAGGTCCATTGCTAGTACTACTCAAGAGTCATCCAATTTAGAGCAGTCCCAACTAGTAGGTGATCAGACCAGTGGTCAGCAGAGCTTATCATGTCCTATGCTTCCAGGTCCTCAGATTCCCATGACAGAAGGAGCTACAGGAGTTCCTACACCTCCAGTAGTACCAACGGTAGTTCATTTACCGCCTGTAATGTCACAGGGTCCCTCAGAGCAAGATCTTAGAGGGGAAATACAGTTTCTCACTCAGTTGGTAGCTGCTCAGGTCCAAAGACAAAATGCAGCAACACCTTGTACGGTTCAGAAAGAGGCAGCTGGATCCAGAGTATGCGATTTCCTCCATATGAATCCCCAGTATTCATAGGATCTATGGTGACAGAGGACCCACAATGGTTTATAGATGAGATCAATAGAATTCTTAGGGACATGCATATCTCTGAGACTGAGGCAGTTGAATTAACCTCCTATTAGCTGAAAGATGTCGCCATTGCTTGGTATGAGATGTGGGTGGACTCTAGGGGACAAAATGATCCTCCAGCTGTTTGGAAGGAGTTCTCTAAGGCCTTTATGGAGCACTTTCTTCCACTAGAGCTTAGGGAAGCGAGGGTTGATGATTTTTTAAACTTTCAACAGAATAACCTTAGCGTCAGGTAGTATTGCATGTGATTCACTCAGTTGGCTAGATTTTCTCCTGAGATGGTTAGCACCCAAAATGCAAGGATGCATCACTTTATTGGTGGACTTGGGGATCATATCATTGGCTCTTACACCGTTGCTGCATTAAATCGGGATATGGATATTGCAAGACTTGTGGCACATGCTTAGCAAACAGAAGACCGTATACAAAATTGTAAGGCTGAGAGAGATAGGGAACAAAATAAGTGGGCTAGGAGTGCTGGAATATTTCAGGGAGATGCTATAGTTTACTCCAGTAGAGGTCCTCCCAGAGATTCTCAATCACTAGACCGCTCAACTGCTACTTCCCCAGCTCATTCACCGAGACCTAGGCAAGAGCAGACTCAGACCGCGAAGGCATCTAATCCCCACTATCGGAGAGGTGCTATTCGAGGACTACCGCCTCGACCTACTTGCAGGCACTGTGGCCGGTCTCACCTGGGAGAGTGTCGATATGGATATACTGCTTGTTATGGGTGTGGAGTTGAGGGTCATAAGATACATGATTATCCGAAGCTTCGAGTGGAGGGTAGAGGTGATAGGCAATAATATACTGGCTTTGCAGGAGCATCCTCACCATCAATGCCTTCTTTATCACGTGGCCCTCAACCACCAGCAGGGAGAGGTACAAACAGGGGTAGAGGATCTGGTTCTGGAGATGGCCCAAATCGGATGTATGCACTAGCAGGTCGTCAAGATTCAGAGGCATCCCCAGATGTTGTTACAAGTACCTTATCTATTTTCTCTTATGATGTATGTGTATTGATAGACCCAAGGGCTACCCTATCATATGTTACTCCATTTGTTGCTAGGAAATTGGGAGTAGAGTCAGAGTTATTACATGAGCCATTTGCAGTATCGACTCTGGTAGGAGACTGTGTTATAGCTAGAAGGATCTATTATGGGTGCTTAGTAATAATATGTGGCCGTGACACATTGGAAAATTTTATAGAGCTAGAAATTGTTGATTTTGATGTCATTATGGGCATGGATTGGTTGTCGTCTTGTTATGCAACAGTTGATTGCCGAGCCAAAGTTGCTCGATTCCATTTCCTGGGTGAGCCAGTCCTAGAGTGGAAGGGTAATGTTATGAATCCTAGAGGAAGGTTTATTTCCTATCTTAAGGTACAAAAGTTTATAGACAAAGGGTATATCACTTTGTCTATGTAAGAGACCTTCAAGCTAAGAAACAGATGGCGGCTCTTCACTCTATGCCCGTTGTGAATGAATATCCAGATGTGTTTCCGGACGAACTTCCTGGACTACCTCCAATTAGAGAGATTGATTTTGGTATTGATGTAGATCCCGGTACCTAGCCTATATCCATTCCACCTTATAGAATGGCGCCATCAGAACTGAAAGAGCTAAAGGAGCAGATGAAAGATTTGCTTGACAAAGGTTTCATTCTCCCTAGCATATCTCCTTGGGGTGCTCCAATACAATTTGTACGCAAGAAGGATGGAACGATGCGGATGTGTAAAGATTACATATAGCTTAATAAAGTGATGATAAAGAACAAATATCCCCTTCCAAGGATAGATAATCTATTTGATCAATTGCAAGGAGCTAAGTGCTTTTCAAAGATTGACTTGAGATCCGGATATCATCAGCTGAAGATTTGAGAAGTAGATATTCCCAAAATAGCCTTCCGAACGAGATATGGACACTTTGAGTTCCTTGTCATGTCATTTGGACTAACAAATGCTCCAGTAGCCTTTATGGAAAGATGAATAGGGTTTTCAAACCCTTTCTTGATATGTACGTGATTGTATTTATAGATGGCATCTTGATATATTCACGTGATGCTAGAGAACATACAAATCACTTAAGAGCTATCCTACAAACACTCAGAGAGCACCAACTATATGCCAAGTTCTAGAAATGTGAATTTTGGATGAACTCTGTGGCTTTTCTTGGCCATGTGGTCTCCGGTGAAGGCATTAGAGTAGACTCCCAAAAGTTTGAGGCTTTAAAGAGTTGGCCTCGACCTATTATTCCGACGGAGGTGCGTAGTTTCTTGGGACTTGCTCGATATTTGTCACGACCCAAATATAGACGTGATGACACTCATCTTAACCCACCAAGACAAGTCAGCCTAAAACTCAACCATTACAATAAAAATGGGGAAATTTTTATAATAAACTCAAAAATACTCCCAAAATCTGGTTGTCACGTGTACAAGCCTCTAACGTATTACAATTGAATCAAAAGAATAATACAAGTCTCATATGACATTGTTTCTAGAGTAGAACAAGATCATAAACATGAGTAAGAAGGTTTGCTGAGTTGACAAACAACTACCTCACAAATCTCCAAGAAGCCTCGGAAAAGAAGAGAATATATCACAAAAGGTCCGGGCTAGTAACCTACAAAAAAATGTAGTAGCAAGGAGTGAGTACCAAACCACGCGGTACTCAGCAAGTAAACCTCTAAACACAAGCTAAG
>JAJOOO010021481.1:0-10082 GCA_029582685.1 Solanum piurae
AAATAAACGCTAATCTTGAGTTCTTCAGATGTAGTATTTCTTGATGGCATCTGAATTGATTGGCTTTGTGCTTACTCTGCCGTCCATTTCTGCTAAGAATACCGCTCCTCCAGAGAGTACTCTATGAACCATGTAGGGTCCTTGCCAATTTGGTGCAAATTTCCCTTTGGCTTCTCCTTGGTGAGGAAAGATATTTTTCAATACTAACTGCCCTGGTGTGAACTGTCGAGGTTTGACTTTCTTGTTGAATGCTTTGGTCATTCTGTTCTGGTAGAGTTGGCCATGACAAACGGCGTCCATCCTCTTTTCATCGATGAGCATCAATTGATCATGCCTGCTACGTATCCATTCTGCATCGTCCAGACCAACCTCTTGGATAATCCTTAAAGATGGTATTTCCACCTCAGCAGGTATTACTGCTTCTGAACCATAAACCAACATATAAGGAGTTGCCCCAGTTGATGTTCTGATTGTGGTGCGATAACCGAGTAGAGCATATGGTAGCTTCTCATGTCATTTTATGTGACTGTCCACTATTTTCCTTAGGATCTTCTTGATATTCTTATTTTCCGCCTCAACTGCTCCATTCATCTGTGGTCGGTAAACCGTGGAATTTCGATGAGTAATCTTGAACCTTTCACAAGTTTCCCTCATAAGATCGTTGTTGAGGTTGGCTGCATTATCCGTTATGATTGATTCTGGAATTCCAAACCGACAAACTATGTTGTTGCGAACAAAGTCGGCCACTACCTTCTTAGTCACTGCCTTGTATGTCGAAGCTTCGACCCATTTTGTGAAATAATCAATAGCGACCAGGATGAAACGATGTCCATTTGACGCGGGAGGCTCTATGGGTCCAATAACATCCATGCCCCAAGCAGCAAATGGCCAAGGGGAACCCATCACATTGAGCTCATTCGGTGGAACCTGTATAAAATCTCCATGCACTTGACACTGATGACATTTTAGCACATACCGGATGCTATCTCTCTCCATGGTCATCCAAAAATATCCGGCTCTTAGAATATTCTTTGCCAAAGTGAACCCATTCATGTGAGGTCCATATGTTCCTGCATGTATCTCTTCCAAAAGCCTTGTCGCTTTTGCGGCGTCGACGCACCTCAGCAATCCTAAATCTGAAGTTCTCCTATATAGGATTTATCCGTTAAGGAAAAAATGATTAGCCATCCTCCTCAAAGTCCGTTTCTGGTTGCTTGTGGCATTTTCAGGATATTCTTGTGCTTATATCAATCTTCTGATGTCATAGTACCAGGGTTTTCCATCCAGTTACTCATCTACATGAAAACAGTAAGCATGTTGATCATGTATCTCTATATCGATAGGGTCGATGTAATTCTTGTCTGGGTGTTGAATCATCGAGGACAATGTTGCCAAAGCATCAACAAACTCATTTTGAGCTCGAGGGACATGCTTGAACTCAATCCTTGCGAATCTCCTACTCAACTCTTTTATGTAATGCAAATAAGGAAGGATCTTGACATTCTTAGTGGTCCATTCTCCTTGCACTTGATGAACCAACAAGTCGGAATCTCCAATCACTAAGAGTTCTTTGATGTTCATATCGATGGTCATCCTGAGTCCGAGAATACAAACTTCATATTCCGCCATGTTATTGGTACAGTAGAACCTAATCTTGGCCGAGATTGGGTAATACTGACCTGCTTCTGAAATTAAGACTGCTCCTATTCCAACTCCAATAGAGTTTGATGTTCCATCAAAGAACATCCTCCATCCATTATACGACTTTGATATATCTTCTCCTACAAACAAAACCTCTTCATCAGGGAAGTAGGTCGTGAGTGGCTTGTAATCCTGATCCACCGGGTTTTCCGCGAGGTGATCGGCCAGGGCTTGTCCCTTGATAGCCTTCTGTGTTACATACACAATATCAAACTCGCTCAACAAAATTTGCCACTTCGCCAGTTTACCCATAGGCATTGGTTTCTGAAAGATGTATTTGAGTGGATCCATTCTTAAGATCAAGTATGTGGTGTATGCAGACAGGTAATGCCTAAATTTTTGCGCAATCCAAGTCAAAGCGCAACATGTTCATTCCAACAAGGTGTATCTGGCCTCGTATGGTGTGAACTTCTTGCTCAGATAGTAAATGGCTTGCTGTCTTCTACCTGTCTCATCGTGCTGCCCCAATACACATCCAAATGCATTATCCATGACAGATAAATACAATAACAAAGGCTTTCCAGGCTCTGGTGGGACCAATACTGGTGGGTTGGACAAGTATTCTTTGATTCTATCGAAAGCCCTTTGGCATTCCTCTGTCCATTTCGTGACAACATCCTTCTTCAGTAACTTGAATATGGGTTCACAGATCACTGTGGATTGAGCTATGAACCGACTGATGTAATTCAGTCTTCCCAAGAAACTCATCACGTCCTTCTTGGTCTTGGGTGGAGGTAACTCTTGGATTGCCTTTATCTTTGACGGATCCAACTCTATGCCTTTCCTGCTAACGATGAATCCCAATAGTTTTCCCGCGGGTACTCCAAATATACACTTTGCTGGATTCAACTTCAGATTATACTTACGCAACCTCTCAAAGATTTTTCGTAAGTCATTCAGGTGGTCTGAACTTCTTTTGGATTTGATAACGACGTCATCCACGTACACTTCAATTTCCTTGTGGATCATATCATGAAAAAGGGTAGTCATGGCCCTCATGTAAGTTGCACCGGCATTTTTGAGACCAAATGGCATTACTCTGTAGCAATACACTCCTCATGGAGTGATAAACGTTGTTTTCTCTGCATCATCTTCATCCATCAGGATTTGGTGATATCCTGCAAAGCAATCGACGAATGATTGCAAATCATGTTTTGCACAATTATCGATGAGTATATGAATATTTGGAAGAGGGAAATCATCCTTAGGACTGGCCCTGTTGAGATCTCGATAGTCCACACATATTCTGATCTTTCCATCCTTTTTTCGCACAGGCACAATATTGGCTAACCATGTGGGGTAATTTGTAACCCTCACAATGTTCGCCTCAATTTACTTAGTTACCTCCTCCTTGATCCTTAAACTCAAATCTGGCTTAAATTTTCTTGTCTTTTGCTTAACAGGTAGACAAGTGGGATTAGTCGGTAATTTGTGTGAGACAATATCAGTGCTTAATCCTAGCATGTTATCATAAGACCAAGCAAATACGTCAACATACTGCTTAAGCAATTCTATTAACTCTTGCTTTCATTCAGCTTCCAAATGTATGCTGACTCGTGTTTCCTTCACAATTTCCTCATCTCCTAAGTTGACAACCTTTGTTTCATCCATATTGGGTTTTTTCTGACTTTCAACTTGCCCGATCTCATGTGGTAGATTTTCTGGCATTATGCTTTCATCATACTCTTCATGATCTTGTTCATCATTTTCACCTTGCTCGGTGGATTCGTTACATGTCATAACCGTTGAACGAGGATTTTTATTAATATGAGTGCTGAAAAATGCAAAAGGTAAGTAAAAATAAATAGATATTTAAAATAACGATTTTTTTTAAAAAGAAAATAAAGACTTTTTATTTCAAAGCATTCTAGCTTTTAGAAGAGGCAAGCAACAAAAGATTGGGCATGATTCAAGCCTCAATTTAATCATGCGAATTTTAAAATCAAGACTACTTTTCCACACTACCAGGACTCCGATTGAAATAGGGACGGGCTGATTGTCCAATTCTGCAAGATTTCTCTAGGTTCGGCATCACGAATGGTTAACTTGTTGAGATTTATCTCTTCCTCTTCTCCAACCATGGCCACGAACAGATTGCATATTCCTTCTACGATATCATCAATGCCAGCTTGATTTAGTATCAAAGCTTGTTCTGGTACAAAGATTGTATCGCTTGACCCGCGACAGTCTCTTCCCGAGGTAGGCTCATATCCGAGTCTGTTAGTGCCTCTCTGATGCTTCAGCTGGATCGGCTCATCTATGCCATTGGACTTAGGTCCAAGTTCACTCTTAGGCTGATACCCATACTTCAACATCTCTGACGCAACCATTTTCGCTGCACTTGACAACTTTGTATTACCTGTCTCTGCTTTCTCACCGACCCTTATAGCTTGCATAATTTCCAAAGTGTGAAAGGTGGCTCTGTCTAACTCGTCAGTGACTGGGATAGAATTAACAGAAATGATGGGGTGACTAAGCTATCCGTGGATGATAACTTTTGTACAACCCCACTCAAACTTTACACATTGGTGAAGAGTGGAAGGAACCGCTCTTGCCATGTGAACCCATGGTCTTCCCAGCAACAAGTTGTAGTTGGATGATACATCCATCACTTGAAATAGGATGGGGAATTCAGCAGTCCCCACATGCAATGTGAGATAGATCTCTCCAATGACACTTCTTTGTGCTCCATCAAAAGCTCTAACTTTCACACGACTTTCCTTTATCTCTCCCATATTAACGCCTAAATCCCTCAAAGTGGTAAAAGGACAGATGTTGCATCCAGAACCACTATCAATTAGAACTCGAGTCACAATCTTATCACAACACTTGACTGCGATATGAAGCGCTTTGTTATGCCCAGCCCCTTCTGCAGGCAGCTCATCATTATGGAAAGAAATCTTGTTAGCTTCCACTATTCTTCCAATCGTTGAAGCTAAGGTTTCACTGGTGGTCTCTTTTGGAATATTCACTCCGTCTAACACTTACATCAAAGCATTCCTATGAGCTTTAGAACTCATAAGTAGAGACAAAATAGATATGTGGGCAGGCGTCTTCTTTAGCTGCTCTTCGACTGAATAGTTTTTAGGCTACATCTTCTTCCAAAATTTTGTGGCTTCAGCATCAGTGACATTCTTCTTTGGATTCTGTTCCTTTCCAAGAACTCTTTGATTTAGGTCCTCTAGGGCATAACACCTCCCCGACCTAGTCATCCCTTGAGCCACGGAAGTGTCAATCATCTTGCCCTTGGCACGCGCTCGATAGTCCCATGGGGCTGCTTTGGTGTTATATTCAAGCTCTCTAGCAATTAGAGTGGTCACTACAACTCTTGGGAGATATGTTTGGACAGCCAGAGGTTCCCTTAGTTGAACAATGATAACAGGCTGCGCCGAAGATGTCATGGAATCTGCTTCATCTATGTTTGGATAGTCGGGGGCTCCATATTCGTCATCCAAAGTAACCATATTGACTTCCTGATTCTCATGGTTTGGTAAGGGATTGTTGTTCACATTGGGAGTTGCTGGAGTGGATTTGATTACTCCTCTCCTGATCAAAGACTCGATCTGGTTCTTCAAGCCATAACAATCTTCTGTGACATGTCCCTGGACTCCCGAAGTGGTAAGACATCGCTTGTTCCCATCCAAATTACGAGGGATTGGATCGGGAAGTTTTCCTTCCACTGGTTGCACACTCCTGCTGTCCTCAACCTCTCAAACAATTGGGCGTATGGTTCAGCAATTGGTGTGTAAGTATGAGCATTTCTAGCTTCAGGATTTGGACGTGGTCTCGGTGCATATGCTGGTCTATTTTGGTGGATTGGTGTTTGGACATGGACATATGGTCTTGGAGGATTTTGGTATGCTGGTGCTCGGGGTGGATTATAGTGTGGTTGGGTATTATATACTGGGACGTATGAAGTATGCGCAGTGATTTGGGGATTATTGGGGTATCGTTGGGATGGTCCTCCTTGTTGGTAAGTGACAGCTGAAACATCCTCCCTTTTCTTTTTGATGCCGCCAATGGAACCCGATTATATAGCCCTACTTGCAGCTTGCAATGCGACCATAGACTGAATCTTCCCAGATTTAACACCCTCTTCTATGAAGTCTCCCATCTTGACCAATTCTGCAAACTTCTGACCCATCATTGACATTATCTTGTCAAAGTAGATACCTTCTTGAGCTCGAATAAAGTACTTCAAGAGCTCACTCTCATCTAGTGGTAGTTGCACTCTTGCGGCCTCGGTTCTCCAACGCCGTGCATATTCCTGGAAATTCTCAGATGGATTCTTCTGTATATTGGCCAATGAGAATCTATCAGCAGTAATTTCAGTATTGAATCTGAAACGAATCATGAAGTCCTCAGCCATTTCCTGCCAGTCACGCCATTTGCGAGGGTCTTGGCGGGTATACCAGGCTAATGCTTCTCCAAACAAACTCCGAATGAAAAACTTCATCCTCAACTTCTCATTTCTCTCTACACCGACTAACTTGTCACAGTATGCCCTTAAATGTGCGTGAGGGTCACCATTTCCATCGAACATGTCAAACTTCGGTGGTTTGTACCCTACCGGCATGTCAATGTCTGGATGGATGCACAAGTCATCATAATCCAGACTCTTTGTCCCTCTAGTGAGTTGTAAGCTTTTCAATGCCTTTCTCAGACCCTTAAGCTGGGCATTTATCAATGCATCTTCTTTCAACCGAGCATCTTTCTCCATTTATTCATATTGATCGACGTCATACGGGACATTAATCACAACTGGCGTTGTAAAGGTAGGAGCTCCAGCGGCATATACATGTGGAACATGTGTCTCATAGGGAGCGGCGACATGTTCCCCAAGTATCTATTGCATTGTAGGTATGGTAGGGTCGCGATTGGAAGGGTTAGGAACGATCCTGACTGCGGTTGGAGAAGCTGATGGAACTCGACCGTGAGTAGGAGCGTGCTGAGTTTGTTCTGGCTGATTTGACAATTCGGCAGAAGGCAAGTCAGCCTTTGCGAAGTAGATATGTGTCTTGAAAGTAGGGAAGGTGGTAGCCGACAGTTTCGCCAAGTCTCGCACTTGGCGTAATTCTTCCCTCAAGATCTTAAGTTCTTGCTCCATGCGAGCCATTTTCTCTTCATTTTGAATGTCTATCATGTTTTGAGAACCTTCGGGGTTCTCAATAGGTATTATTATGTTTGCAGCAGCGTTGAAGTCGTATTTATCAATCATCTTTCCTTTCGATCGAAGGTTGTATCGTGAGTCAGCTAGTTTGCAAGTCGACACAAATCAACGTACTTTTGGGGATAAATAAAGAAAAGAAAACAAAACAAAGGAAACTATGTTAGTTTGGGAAATATTGAAAGATGTAACAAATATGTAAATGTAACACATATATACGCCAATTCGGCGACATTCAAAACACGTCCTACGAACCTCTTTTTGCCTGAGGTTGGCCTACGTTGCAATTAGTTTGATAATAAATTATCCATTTAAACACATTTTAGATTTGGAGCAAACATAACTTCATTGATTAATTAGTTTGGCTATTACAACGATGTAGGCGGTCAGAAGCCAAATAAATGAAAGTACAGGGGTGGCCATAAGGCATACAAGAGGGATAGGCCATACGACACTTTAAAGAGCTTATGAGGGAATTCAAAGAAGAAAGATGATCTATGGCCAGGCTGGGGCATCGTCATCATCTCCCAAATCATAGTAAGTCCCCGGGTGATACTCGGGGGATTCGTCGATTTTCCATTCCCAGTCATTTGAATCCTCCCTTTCATCAAACCCTATGGAACCATTTTCTGAGTGAGCATGCTCTGAGTATGCTTCTGGATCCTTTTCCATCTCCTCAGTTGGCTCTCTAGGATCCTCTTCTGGGTCTTCCTCCATCTCTTCATTTGGCTCATCATCAACTGCATGTATGAGATAGTCGATAGACCGTAGGGTCACCTGCTGGTACATGGTTGTAGTGATGTGCATGAGGTTCAGTAGCTCCGTGCCAATTTGATTTGATCTTTGAGTGTCTATGAACCCCAAGATTCCCTCATAGTTAGGTCTAGCGAGAATTCCTCCCATCGTAAACCAAGTATAATATTCAGGCATGCACCACGACTCAACACCCATGTCTGAGTTAAGAATACCGCACCATCCTTGTACCAAAACAGCGATCCTTTCGATCAGAATTCTTCCTTCATAATCGACCTCCATCAATGCCATATTTGACCATAGAGAAACGCCTTGGGTAATCCCAAACTGTCGGAGGACTCTTAGAGGTGCGTAAGGTTGGAAGCCTTCCAACCCAATCAACTCAATGAAATAGGCCTGGTTAGCTCTTAATAAAGCTCGGCCATGGACCCATGGTAGTCGCCATTGAATGCGGTTCCCAGTGAGGTGGGTCAGGAAAAAGCGCCAACCATTTTCATTATTTGGGGTATCCCACATGCTCATTCTCATCGTATGGCTTCTGATTTTGTTGTGTAAGTCTGCTTCAATGCCATTTTCTGCTTGTCTTTGATAGAAGTGTTCCAACGCCCAAATCTGTAGTAATAGGTTACTTCCCTTAAAGTGATCATATCCTCTAGAGCAGAGGGATAATGATCGAAATATTTCTGCCAAGATCATGGTACCATGGTCACTCTAACAGGTCCTCTAAAGATGAAGATGACCATAGGCAGTAGGTTGATGTCGACACAACCTTTCTTCTTTGGAAAGATCATAATACCCGAAAAGGCGGTCACGAAGACAATAGCCCTGAGTCTCCCCCAATCAACCCTAGAGATAAAGAATTCTTGCTGGAACCTATCATAGCTATCTCGACAACCAAACCTTTTAAAGAGGTAATCCAACCTGATCCATCCCTCATCAACTCTTCGCAAACATCGACCTACCCTCAAATCCAAAGACTGGAGAAAACCAATTCCTGATGTAGTGTGTGGGGCCAAAGGTGCTCTGCCAGTCAACGGTAAGTCAGTAATTTAACTTATCTCTTCCAGTGTTGGTGTGATTTCAAAGTCTGTGAACTGGAAAATCACTGTTGTTGGTTGCCAAAATTCAATCATTAGAGTAATGAGTGACTTGCTTGCCTCCACATTCAGCAGATCAGTTAACGACCCCTAGTGTGGCATTATCTCATTCCCATATGTCACTCGAATGTTTCCCCACCATTCTTTAAGAGTTCGAGAGACCTCAGTCATCATTCTGATATTAGGAAGGTTTTGGTTGATTTGCATATGAAAGAAAGGGTAAAGGATATGATGAGTTTATTTGCTCCAAATCCGTTAAGTGTTTAAGTTTAAATAATTTATATCAATTTCACACAGTTTATGTCATCGAGTTTTAAAGAAGAAACTTATTGACATTTGGATGGTTTCCTAAACGCAAAGACAATACCATATACTGTCTTGCCTAAGGCTATGCAACATAACCTATTTTAAAGTGTAAGATTATTTTTTTCTAGATGATTGAGAGTGGGACTGAGTAATTGCGAGAAGGTGCACTACCTTAATTGCACCAACTCTAAAACTAAGAAATCCAAAGAGAGTTTTGGAGGAGTGCAGGAACACCCCTCGCGTGTACAGTGTGTGCGTGTACGACCAAGACTCGATAGAATGTGCAAATGACAATGTAGGGAAAGCAGTAACAAGTAGCCTTTTCAAACAAATAAGGAACACAAGCTTGAATTTTACTTGCGACCTTTCAGTCAAAGCAATATATCAATAGCAAGCAGAAAAATAAACACGTAATCGCAAATATTGTTCCTAAATTGACTTTTTCTAAGGTTAAAACCTAAGTAGATTCCCCAGCAGAGTCGCCAAGCTGTCGCACCCTATTTCGAACAGGTCGAATCAGTTCACAACATAATACGGCTGACACTCTGATTTTTGGAAAATTTGTTTTGTTTGTTTTAGAGTCGCCACCTAAATTTTAAGGAAAATATTAGGAAAACCATTTTTATGTATGTAAATATGAACTCTGTTTTGATTTATGAAACCAGTGAGATTCTGAGTAAGGGTTTTGGTTACTCGAGGGGAAAGTGTTAAGCACCCCTTAGAGCCTATCCGATGATAGTCCTTAAACTCAATTTAGGAAAATATGATTAGGAAAACTTGGTTATTTATTTGCTTTAAAAATCAATGATAAGTTAATTGGTTAGTTTAAGAAAGAGTAAAATACAAGATACGACATATATATGCCTTATAAAATAGATTTAATAGTAGTATTTTATCATGTAAAAATAAATAAATAAATGTACTTAAAAGTATGTTAATTTTTATATGTTAAAAAATATAGATGTATCATAGTAAAGTTATCCTAAGAAATATATAGATGTTGAATTTATGAAAATATGTCATTTCATTAAGACGTGAAAAATAAAATAAGATAGTAG
>JAJOOO010021482.1:0-15637 GCA_029582685.1 Solanum piurae
TAATTATTAAATGTTTCTAAAAAAATTAAATGACCATTTTTCATTCACTAAATTAACATTGTTCCTCTAATAACTTATGCTTAAAAACTAAATTATTACGCAATCATTAATGTTTCAATGCACAAAAAAAAAATTACAGATCTTTTTTAGAATTTCAAAGGTTATTTTGAAATTTACAAGTAATTTAATATGATTCATGTATTAGCAAAAAGTCACGTTATCCAAGAAAAATTGTTAATATTCTCATGCATTTACATCATGATTAATTTGCACTTATCTAACTCTTGATTATACACATTCTCTTATAATTTTTGGATTATCCCTACATTTGTCATCTATAAATATGAAATATATTGGAGTAAACAACATCATGTGATATACAAGAAATCGGCAAGCTAAGATTTAGGGGATCAACTTCTTTAAGGATGAACAAAGCATTTTTTTACTCTATTTTTTAGAAGAACAAAGGTGAATGATCTTCAGGAAGGATATGTTTTTTTTAGTACATAATTTCCTTCTTTGAATGTAAAATAAAGGGTCATGCATCAAAATATAAGATCATGACTCTTTACTAATATACTTGTGTGATGTAATTTGTAAAAAAAAATTAATTATCAATTTTTTTTTGAAGGGGTGTACAAGATTGAAACACGATGAATAATTTGAAATGGAGAAATTAACGTATGATTAAATTATTAATAACTTCTTTAATTCACGAAAGAAATAATGATATAAATGTTTATCCTTATTTATTTTTTTATCCTTTTGTCTCATTTTGAGAAAGGCAAATTCAATGTTTCAATTTTTGATACCATTTCATATTTTAAGTTGTCACTCCGTTGATGCTATGTTTCTTTATTCTAAGCTCATTTTTTGAAAAAATTAATTTGGTAAGATTCAATACTTCTTATGATCCCTTATTAATAATAATAAAAAAAGTTAATATTGATTATTAATTGTAGCCTTCATTTAATTTTGTCAAATTCTTTTCATTTTTCATCTTTCTTCTTTTCTCTGAACTTTGTCTTGCAGGTAATTAACATATGAGATAAGAATATACATATATTAATTTGTGTTTACAATTATAGTATTTTAAAGTACTAAATATTATCATCTTTTATTTCATTTGGAGAAGAGATATTTTGCTATCATATTTTAATTTGTTATTGCTATCCAAGAGTAGATTCCAAATATTTGAACTATTTTTTGTTTGAAAATGAATGATATTCATGTAATGTAATTATAAAATTATTTTTAATTCAATGATAATTTGAAACAATTTATGTCAATACACGTGTTCAAAACTAGTGATAATATAAACAGAGAAATAACCATTTTAGTCCCTGTATTATTGCCTCTAGAGTCAACTAATCTATTTATTTTTCTGTTTTGACATTCTTTCTATCTCTTTTTTTGTTATTTTTTCTAATTTCATGTAATGTATTTATTTATCCATCAAATTTAATTGCACCAGTAGTAGATAGTAGAACGGAAATTAGGCCTATACTCCCTTCAATCGCCAACCCCATTTGCAGATTTGTTTTACTATTTCCAAATCTTGACAAAAATGAACTGATTCTTAACAGCCAGAGACGTAAAGAGGGGAACTGAAGCAACATCCTCGTTGGATGTTCAAATGTTGTGTTTCATCTTGTAAGGGCCATGAACATGGACCTTGTAGACTGGGTAAGATAATTTGATCAATGCTTAGGTCTTGTTTTATTATGCGATTCAATCTCATATCTAATTGTGGGACTACACTGAATATGTTGTTGATCTCATATCTAATTGAAAATTTCCATCCCCAAGCTTTGAGGTAGGTGATAGTCCCTGTGTGTGGTCTGGTCTTGCTTTGACAGACACTCAAACTTGGTCTCAACCGGAAAGTATGCACTCCAACTTTGAGTATGCACATCTAGACACCAAGTCCGCGTCGCGGACCTTTTCCTCAGATTTGGGAAAGTTTCTTTTGCGGAGTGGAGCGGCCACGGACCGTTCAGCCTCAAAAGTTATTTCACGACCAAATAATTAAATACATCTCCGCGTCGCGGACCTGCTTTCAGACAACAATTTCTTGATCTTTTCTCATGTTTAACTATCTAAAAACACTCCTAAACATCATGAAATCTTTCCTATCACAAATCACAATCCTTGAATCCATAATTCAATTCAAGGAAAGTTAAGAGTCAAGTCAAGAGAAGTTCATAGAGTTTTCCAAAAGTCTTTTACAAACGTTTTAACTTTGTTTTAAGACTTAAGGTTTGAGTTGAGTAAAGAGTAAGAGTAAAAGTTCTTTTCTTCAAAGATTGTACGGGAACTAAGTATTCCCAAGAGTTAAAATGTTTTTACATTTGAGCAAGAAAGGAAACATCGATCAAACACAAGTTGTGCCAAAAGTAATTTATAAAGTTCAATTGTCACCGATCAATCTTACCCCTCTTAACTACACACCCAAACCTAATAAAAATCAATGAAAAGCAGGGATGAAAATGGAGCATGATAGATGCAGGCCGGGGTGAGGTAGGTTTGGACTTATGCGGTTGCAGGATGGGGTGGGTTAGAATAGTCATCGAAAAAAATTATTCTACACAACCACCTGCACCACATCTGCAAAGCAAAATAAAGAACCACAAAATGGTTTTAAAAAAATAATTTGAGAAGATAAATGTTTCTATCTTCAATTACTAAAGGAATTTTACTTTACCTCTTGATGCTAATTACAGGTCGTTTGGTAGCTGGTTTGGAAATGAATTATGTAAGTGTTAAATTTTGTATAAGCAATATCATGTTTGTTAGTTGGTCAAGAAGTAAGTTATTCATGTATAAAATTAATTAATACAGTATTTGGTTTACAATTTAGAAATTCACGTAACTAATAGAAATATAGATTAATATGAGAGAATCTATATATATTTAGAGTATTTTATACAGAATAAAAGATGAAATAAGTAATACATAAATAAGTAAATCATGGACAAAATAATACATAGATTCCATTATAACTAATTAAAGAAAAAAAACAAAATTGTCTTTATATCTCTTTTTCAAAAAGTAAGATTTTTCACCCAACAAGTCAAAGACTTTCACCCAACAAGAAGACGAAGACTATTCATTATTTTCTCAATTGATTAATTGAATCAAGAGGGGTAAGGTTCTTAATTAGGGGGACCCAAAAATAAAAGAGTTAAAATGATAAATCTCTACGCAGCTCTGCTAAAAGAAACATACCATATCATAAACATGTTTACTTTACCTTATTTGAAAAGTTCTTTTTATTATTATTTTAAAAAAAAAAATCATTCTTGAAAATATTATTGCTGAATTTTGAATTTAACAGAATTGAATTTCTTATTTGAATGATAATTTACATTCTGGTAAATCTTGGCACTTTCTTTCTTATCATTTTCTCAATTTAATTTCTCTTTTCCTTAACATAATCATGTTCTTAAATATCACATAGTTTGAGAACACAAGAATTAGCAGTTCAATTTTTCACATTTCATTATAAATAGTGTATTAGTGCTACATTTTATCCATTTACGACTCAAAAACAATATGCTCTAGTAGCCGCGAAGAACTTGAAACTGTTGATGAGCCGAGGAAAAGAAAGCAAACTTTCAGCATACGAGCCTCGATCGTCATTCATCGCCTAAGATTATTGTTTCATTAGGAAGACAAGATGCAGTGGATCAATTTTCGTTCATTGGATTAGTCCCCGGGATGATCAAGTCTAAGGATTTATACGTTGGGAAAACGAGGAATAAAATGGGGCTTCAACCTACGTACATATATTGTTTCATTCATGAAATTTAAGATCATTTTGAGTGTGAGAAAATGGTGCCATTTCATTGCCAAAAATTGAGTTCTTCTACTTACTTTTTGCTGTAGAATGTGCATAGGAGTTACACTGCTAAGAATTTTGACAATAGATCCTAAAAAGTTTCTCTTCATCTCGCAACTGTGTGAAGTAATGTAGCTTTCATTTTTTTCAAACAGTTCAACCGTCCAAAAAAAATTCTAGCTCTGACCCTGCCGTTGATATCTGGTTGTGAATCCATGCAATCATATGGTCGACGTTCATCCTGAATCAGCCAAATTATCAAAAATAACATGAATTTTATACACTACACAATAAAGTCACAAAACTAATATTTGTCACATTAAAGTAATAAACTGACTGTATCCACTATAACAGTAAAAATCACCAAAACAGAGACATATGATATTCAGCAAACCTTTGTGAGCTTATAAAATTTGTAAATATCCTCAACATATTTCACAATAGCCAAGTGATTATTAACATCAGCAGCATCAATATAAACAATCTATACTAATTTTAGTTTGTCAAAGAGTCCACAAGTAGCCTGAAACATAATTGATCAATTACACTATATACTGATGTTGCTTTATTTTTCTACCATTCAAGGGGATCTCTTCAACGGTTTTAATATCTTCGTTAGCGGTATAAACACTTAAGATGCATTCAATAATCAAATTATTGTTAAGATGCATTCACAGTTCAAAGGAGAGAACCATGCTCGCCCAGAAAATTTCAGGAATCAGGACTGCTGAAACTTGGAAGCATCGAAAATTAAATGGGAAAATGCATAAGTACCCCCCAGCCTATGCCCGAAATCCCTGAGACACACCTAACCTTTACTAAGGTCCTATTACCCCCCCTAACTTATTTTATATATAATTTTTTACCCCTTTTCAGCCTACGTCGCACTATCTTGTGGGCCCAACGCATGTTGACTTTTTTTCAAGGATAGTGCCACGTAGGCCAAAAAGGGGTAAAAAATTAATAAAAAAATAAGTTCAGGGGGGTAATGGGACCTTAGTAAAGGTTAGGTGTATCTTAGGGATTTTGGGTATAGGCTGGGGGGTACTTATGCCTTTTCCCAAAATTAAACTGTAAAAAACATTCATAAAACAAATTAGAAATCGAAAAAATAACACAACCAGAAATCGTGTAAAATAATAAAATCGACATGCCTTTAGAGAAATATTTTCTGATCGAATCGAAGAAAGTGAATTAAACAAAGAAGAGCCAAGTCTGTAACATCTAATTGACTCGGATCACTTTATAGCCCGTTATAAGATGAAATTTTAAAAATGTGTAAATGAAGCATCACACTTAGGAGCTACAAGAAACATTTCTAAACAGGAAAAATTGAAATTTATACCTCAGACAAAGTTCTCAACGGTGATCCATGTCAAAATTAATACCATTGAAATTTTCTATCTTTATCACGACTTTGTATTCTTAAAAATAGAAAATATCCATATCATTCGACGTTTTTCCTTTTCAACGTTAGAGCAAACATATGCATAAACTTGGGTTAGAAATTAATTCAGTGAAATGTGAATTAGGCAACATCAACTTAGCAAGCACTTCATAAAGGCATTTGACAATTTATCATCTTCTATAGAATCAAGGCATGTATTTGTCACTCCCCGAGCCTACACCCTGGGCGGGACTGACACTCGAAGACCATTGCTGGCCCCAAGCAAACCCTTGGCCTGACTTACTTAACTCAGCGGAAGACAATATTCATAGCTATAATGATCAATGAACTTAACTTAACTGAACAATAAAATAACTGAGAATGTTTTAAAGATTAAACATTCAACTTGGCCAAAAGTGGCAACCCAAGTCTTTAACATAAGAATGATAATGCAAAGACTACTGAACTACTTAACTATCTATGAAGCCTCTAAAACAAAGAGGGATGTCGGGACAGGACCCCCAATCATCCTAACATCTGAAAGATTAGAAAGCAAATAAAGGCGTCCTCCGGAATGCAAAGAGGCTCACCAACAAACTCTGAATGCTCAAGCTAGATCAACGTGGCGCTGAATGTTGATCCTGGTTACCTGCGTCTGCATCATAATAAGATGCAGGCCAACTGGCATCAATACATTAAATGTATGAGTATGCGAGTTGGAATGCTAACAAACATAGGCTCGAAAGAGATTATGGAAGAAACACCTACCTGGCTCTTCTCAACTTATGGATACTCAACTCAATATAAAGCAATAAAACACATGCGATATATATATAAAGCTTATAAAACAACTGAAAACAATCTTAGTTCGTTAAAGATAAAGCAATAACAAACTTAACTTTACTTGTTTAGAAAGTAATATAACTTCTGTGGGAGATTCTCTAACCGACAACCATCACTATGAGCCTAAGTGATGGTACAACGTTTTACCTCACGTTGCCAAGGACCGTCCTATACCTTGCCATCGGTATAGAACCTGAACTACTAAGTGGAACCACTAGTCTATGCTAAAACGCACTAAGGAATCATCTAAAAAGTATGATCCTTTTTCTGCCCATGATGACTACATGGTTTATGGGGGCTTGAGTTAATATGACCTCGCGTCCCCATATCGATGCTCAATAGTACTCCCAAAATATACTTAGCTCATATGTTTTATTAAAACAATTTCTTCTCTGGTTTGAGATAATTGCTCAAACTAAGCTTAAAAAGCTCTCTTGGAATCAATGTTCCCGTTTGCTGTTCAAAACTCTTTTGGAAATCTCAGTTTCCTCTCATCTTAAATGTGAAAACATTTACTCTTGGAAATACTTAGTTCTCATATATCATTTTAAAGAAAAATGAACTTTGCTCTTACTCTTTACTCAACTTCAAAACTTAAGTCTTAAAATAAAGTTAAAACGTTTGTAAAAGACTTATGTAAACTTGAAATGAACTTCTCTTACTTGACTCTTGACTTCTCTTGACTTTGATCTTCACTGCTCTTGACTTGACTCTTAACTGATCCTTGAATTAAATTATGGATTCAAGGATTCTGATTGGTGTTTGGAAAGATCTCATGTTGTTTAGGAATGAGTTTAAATAGCTAAACATGAGAAAAGTCACGAAATCACCGTCTTGGAACAAGTCCACTACGCGGAGATGTTTTAAATAATTACTCACAAAATTTAATTTTGAGACAGAGGAGTCCGCGTCCTGACCGCAACACGGAGAAAAAATTTTCTCACTGGGGGAGCAAGTCCACGACGCGGACTTGCGTGCCAAATCCTGCTCGACTTTTTCTTCTTCGTTTCCCAGCCCCAATTCGCCTAAACTCGACTATTGTTCTCAAATTCATTTTAGATTCCGATACCCAACATGTGTACTCAAGAACCTAACTCAAAACAACTCTAAAACTCAACGTAACGATCTCAGAAACTCCTCAATTCAACCCAATTCAAGAACAACATACAAATTCAAGAATTCATGTCAAGAATATCAACGTTCAAACTCTTTAAGGACGAATTCTGCTGAAACATGTTTGGCGCATGGGTGAATGAACCCAACGCTATGAAAGACTCACATACCTTGTAGGGTCAATTCCTTGGCGAATCCGCAACCAAAATCGATCGTTCTTGGCGAATCTTGCTATTCCTCTTCTCCTTTCTCCAAAAGCCCTAACTCTATTTCTCAAAAGTGTAAACTGAATTAACTCAGTTTTGACCCCAACTATTTTATTAAAAACGGATTTAATTAATTGGGTAAGGAAAAGACCAAACTACCCTTCAAAAATCCGGATTGGGCATTTCCTTATTCGAACAGCCCAACTTCCAAAGAGCATAACTCACTCATACGAACTCGGAATCACACAAACTTAGAGGCGTTGGAAAGATCATTCCAAGAGCTTTCCAACCATATCTGGAACTACACCTAAATCATTCTGATCTAGGATTTATAGTCGTTTGAAGTTGACCAAAAACTTACTTTAACTTGCTTAAAATTTTCCAGATTTCCTTATACTTTCCAAAAATAACTATTTCCAGATTTTAAACTTCCTTCTAGTTCTTTCTAGTTGCGAGATGTTACAGTATTATAACTCAATCAGAAGACATGTAAAACTAAAGATAGAAGAAGATCAAGGAAAATCAAAATTTTGGATCAACATATAACTTTATATAACATGGCATAAATAATGGAAGCAAGCATTCAAAGTCGTTTTCACTTTCTTTAAATTTGAAGGTTGATGTAACTCTTATCAATGTCTTGGCTACCTGATTGAGAATGTGAGGTTGCATTTCTTAGACCCTAACATATATTAAGCAATCAATTTTCTTGAACAAATTATCTCAATTCCTACCTATACTAGATTTCTTTTACAAATATAAAGATTTCATCCTGATCTAAAGATATTTCATCAACTTCACAGAAGCAATAGATGGTACACACTGGTCAAAAAGAATTACAGCAAACAAGCAAAGAGAATTAACAAACAATCAAAATATACTAAGGAAATAGAATAACTTACATCTATTGGAGCAACACTCGTTTTAATCATTACAGGTTTTCCCAATCAACATTTATGATTTGAGCAATAGACTTCCTCACTGCTCAACATGATTTCAAAAAAGTAAAAGAATTGACAAAAAAGCAAAGGGAAGTAAACAAAAATAGAACGCTTCTGAGGAAAAAGAAAAACTTACATCTATGAGAGCACCATTCATTTTGATCATTAAAGGCATTCCTCATCGATCTCTATGGTGGGGATATGAGCGATTTCTGGCCAGTATTCCCCCTTGTCACATTCTAGTAGTGGTTCGAGCAACGGGCAGTAGTAAATATGTAGTTTAGAGAGGGAAGAGGGCATCCCTTTTACTGGAAGGGATTGGAGATTAGGGCAATGGGAGATCTCCAGGTGAGAGAGGGAGGAGGGCAGTGCTGATTCAGAAAGCGATTGGAGATTAGGGCAATTCACGATGCGTAGAGTTTGAAGTGAAGTGAGGTGCCAAAGCCCTTGTTCCAGCATTGACTGAATTTGAGGTAAATTACCCTCAATAAAAAGATATTGAAGAGAGGTGAGGTTTTTGAGATGTTGGCTGCTTAATGTTTTTAGATTGAATATCAGAAGAGTGAAAATAGAGGAAGGCAACTCCCAATTATCACCACTAAGAATCTCTTCGTCACTGCCATCATGGTTGATGAATAAAACTCTGAGTCTCTGTAAACGCCACTCCTTTCGTCCGTTCACCAGTTTCTTGCAATTGTTGATCTCAAGTTGTTGTAAATTGAAGGGCAATCCTCCTTGAGGAAAGGACTCTATTTCTGGACAATCTTGCACAGCCAGTTCCTTAAGAGATGGAAGGAGTTCCGGCATACGTTCTGGCAGCCACTTCAGCTTCTTACAGCCCTGAATACTCAGTGACGTCATCTGGGTCCCCCCACATGCCACCGATAGTTTTTCAACATTCTCACAATTCCGAATATCGAGAGTTTCAGTGGCAGTAGGAATCAAAACCCTAGCAAGGTTGTGGCAATTAGATACAAACAATCTGCGTGCTCTTGGGAGTAACTCAGGTGATATATCATCTATACAATCACTTCCTTTCACTCCCAATTCCTCCAGAAACATACTCATCTCACCAACTGGCACCTCCAATTTCAATTTCTTGCAACCAGATATCTGTATTCTCTTCAAGGTAGTGGGCAGTATGCTAAAAGGAAAGGAGGTAACAGAGTTACAATTCCCAATAAATAATTCAATAATCTGCTTCATTCCCTCAAGTTGGGATCTAAACAGTTGAGCATCATCAAAAACCTTTGGACAACCAATAACTTCAAACCTTTTTAAACTTGAAAGTTGGATGGGTGTCTCCAAACTGAGTTCAGGGCAATTATTAATGAAAAGGTTCTCAAGTATAGGGAACTCTCCACTTCCTAGTACGTGCCATTGCTTCCACTCCGCCATATCTTCAAATATAAGCTTCACAAGAGAGTTAAAAGGCTTTTTGGAAGACAAACTACCATAGAATTCTTCCGTCACCTCTGTTATTCCATGCATCCCTCTAATCGAAAGGAATTTTAAACAAGGGAGTTGTCCTAGTGCTGGCAAGGAATAACAGTTCTTACAGTTTCTAAGAGACAATTGTACTAGCTTAAGAAATGAAAGATCAGTTAGCCAATTTGGAAATCTTGTCCCTCTATATCCGGTGATTTCGACTTCTTTTATGTTTGTATGTGGGCATAGCTCATCAAGTATGTCTCTTTCAGTTTGTGAATTGTCGGCACTACTACTTTCACTCCACTGCAATGATAACTTGTCAACATGATTCTTCTCCCTCATCTTTGCCTTCACAGCTTCCCTACTATCAACCACATTTTGCAACTCTACAACCGATACAGATCCATACAAGTTCTGTGCTTCACCCAAATATTCCATCCTCCAACCACTCAGAAGAAACTTGGCTCCCACTAGCACTTGGAGGCTTTTCAACTTGCTTAGATGTAGCGGCATCTTCAAGCGAAAACTATTGCTTATGTTAAGCTGCCACAAGTTAATCAACTTCTCCATCTGCAGCGGTAGCTCCTCAAGATAACAACAAGATGACAGGAGAAGTGTCTCCAAGTTATACAATCCACAAACAGAATCAGGCAACTTTTTAATGCTTGTCCAAGAAAGGTCCAAAAATCTGAGGAGATTTAAGTTGATAAACAAGTCATTTGGCAACTCCTCAATCTGGTAGCGAGACAATGATAATGCCCTTAAGGATCTTAGTCTTGGCAATATGTTATACAACACCCTCTTGCTTAAAGGAAATGAGTACCCACGCTGGATATTGATTGGAAGCAATGTCCTCAGCTGCTCTGATTTAAAGAGTGATTTCAATTTCTCAAAGTCACCATCTTTTCCCATTGAATAAGATAAGTGCCGACATTGTTCCAACATATGCAATCCTTTGTTCTCTTCCAACCTTATACAAAGATTTGAAGATGCAATTTGGGCCAAATCATTGACAAGGTCATGCATTAAGAACTTCTCTACGTCTCTTTCAGAAGACTCCGAGGCCATTTCTAAAAGTGATCTTGATCTCAACTCGAGAAAGTATTGGTTACCTGAATGCAACTGCTGTACAAGACCATTAGCAATCCACAAGTGAATAACTTGCTCTTTGCGAAATTGATAATCTTTGGGATATATTGCACAATAAGAAAAACATTGCTTCAAGTTTGCCGGAAGATCATTGTAGCTTAACATCAACGCTGGTAATATACCATTCGAACAACTTGGAAGCTCCCATATTTCACTTCTTAAAATGTCTCTCCACTCATCCACCTCTGATTTGCAGCGTAATACACCAGCAAGTGCCTTTAGAGCTAAAGGCAACCCTTTGCACTTGTGTGCAATTTGTTTTCCAATCTCTTCAAGTTCTGGATGTTCTTTAGGATCCCTGTTTTCTAGTGAATGTCGTTTGAATAGATCCCAAGAGGCTTCATCAGACAGAGTTTCCATGTTGATTGCCTCACTACCCATCATCAAGGCAACACTCGCTTTACGTGTCGTCACAATGATCTTACTTCCTATATCTCCTTGTACAAAAACATTTCTCAAGTCATCCCACTCATTGTAGTTGTCATTCCACACATCATCCAGAACAATAAGAAACTTCTTCCCCTTTAAGCTTTCCTTCAATTTGACTTGTAGCTGATTAAGATTGTCATCAGCCTTCAAGTCAAATGAGCCAATTTCTTGAAGTAAGCCTTTTGTTATTCTGAAAGCATCATATGCCTCAGAAACACAAAACCAAGCTTTCAAACCAAAATGGTCCTTCACCTTCTCATCATTGTAAACGGCTTTAGCAAGTGTTGTCTTACCCAGGCCACCCATTCCAACAATAGGAACTACAGTCAGCTTTTTTCCACTTGCATCTTCAGATATTAAACAGTCAATCAAATCCTCTATATCATTCTGCCTACCAAAGATATCAGAATCATCAACCAAAGAAGTTGAAGGTGTTCTAGTTTCTTGTTTAGTTGAACCAAAATGATCCTTTAAGCCAAGGCGACCAATTTGCTTTTCCAACACCTCCAATGTTTCAATGGTTTCTTCCAACTTATCCTTTATGTTACGAAAGAAATCATCACTCAAGCACAGGTTGAGGCCACTTACTTGCTGGTCGCTTGTTTCTGCAAGATTTTGATGCTGGCCTTCCACCTTAAGCCTCAAAGCTTCATAATTGACTTGTTCTATTAAGTTTTCAGCAGAGTCCACAGCATCTCGAAGCTCATTAAGCCAGTCGCTAACAGATGGATTTGATGCTTGCTTATTCTCTGCATCACTTAGCACAATCTGAAGACCACGCAAAGTCATTTTCAGCTTCTTTAAGAGCTGAACATGATCCTTATGCTTCCGAAACATGTTGAGCAGATCACCGTGAGGAGCAAGCCTATCAAAGAGAACATTCAAAGCTGAAGAGAGAAATGCACCACCAACTGCTAACCCAATCTCCATTTTTGAAATCTGCAAATCAAAATAAGATAAATGTTTGTATGTTCAATTACTAAAAACTTTACTAAGGGAACTTTGAGAAGATAAATGTTTTAATTACTAAAGGAACTTTACTTTACCTGTTGAATGCTAAGAGTAATTTGCAAACAAAAATGGTACAACAATAGTTTTCTACAGTGACAACTATAGGGAAAAAAAAGAATTTAAGCTGTCTTTTCCATGAGTATGACTTTTTCCCCCAACAACCAGACTTTGTCTTCATAATATATTTTTATACTTTAAAGCATGTCAAGTTGGGAATTTGATAACATCAGGAGGATCTTTCCTTTATAAAAAAAAAGATATAGTATAATTTTTTCGTATTTAATTAGAGGTTTCGAGCTTGAATCGTTGTGATAAAGTTCCTCTTGATAGTGAGAGCTAAAACATCCCAAGCAAACTCAGATTAGGTGAAAACTTATTTGTATTTGTTATTTACAATAAACCAATAAATACATATCATATGTTCAGAAAAAGACTTTTCGAATTGGGAGGATTGCCTCAAGCTTTAAGTTATTGGGTAGGTTGGAATAAATGGATGGTTTCAAATTGGGAGGATTGACTTTTTGGTATAGTGGCAATAACGTGGAGTTATGGTGTAGAATTAAATAATTACTCTAAGCTTATAATACATTCTAACGTGTACTAAGAATTGTTTATTTATTATTCCTATTTTAAAAAGGGGGAAAAGAGTTGACCAATAGTTTAGTGGGGACCTCATACCACCAAATTCACATATTTATATTGAAAATAGAACTTTCACCAACTAAGCAAAGAACCTATCGTTACCAAAATCCGATCAAGAGAAAATAATAATTAAAAATTGCTAATTTGAGGCTAGGTAGATCATTGTTCAGATGCTTTTAGATGTTAAATTATCTGGAAATGACCTCTTGTATTTTTCTACTATATAGAAATGTGAAGGCCAAGAACGATCAAGGGTAAAAAAGTAAATTTACCTTCATAAATACATTTTCTTCATAATTCTAGAATCATCCATTACATTCCACCAAGGATAAAAAGGTAAATTTGTGACTAGATTTGTGAAATTGGAAGTAGAATTGACTAAAATTGCATCTACATGATAATTATTAGGCATAATACTTAAATGTGCCCTTTAACTTGGCCTCATTTCATGTTTATGTCCTTCAACTTTGGCTATGCACAAGTAGGCACTTAAACTTGTATAAAGTTGAACAAGTAGACACATGAGACCAAGTTAATGGGCATATTTATGTACTATGCCTAATTATTATAGTGGTTGTTTGAATCTCAAGTTCCGTTGTGCTGCACTAAAATTGTAACGTTATCCATCAATGAAATTGAAACTTCAAACCCAATGAAATTAGAATTTTGAATAATATGCCCTTTAAGATGCCATGTAGGACTAGACTACTAGTGATTACATCTTCCCTTTTGCGATCATCCTGGTCACGTTATAGATTACTACTTGATCTTACTAGTCAAAATGGCAAGAAGATCAGGCTGATTTTGATGTCCTTTTTGGAAAATGATAAAAGCTAAGCTAAATCATGGTTGTTTTGTATCCGTTGAGCAAAGATTCTTTATTTGTTGTAGACCAGTTACTCTGGCAAGTTTTCACAGGATTCAGTCAATTGTCTTGTCGTGAATGTTGAGATGTACTAGTGATTCATCTTTTCTTTTGTGATCGTCCTGTTCACGTTATAGATTACTACTTGATATTACTATTCAAAATGGCACGAGGTTCGACTAATTTTTTCATCATTCTTGTTGTTGCAGAGAATGAAAAGATAAAACCAGCTGATTCTATATTGATTGTTGGTGGTGGTCCTACTGGTGTTGAACTTGCTGCAGAAATCGCTGTCGATTTTCCTTAGAAGAAGGTAACTTTAGTGCACGACAGATCTAGACTACTAGAGTTCATCGGTCCAAAAGTGTCTGACAAGACTTTAGAATGGTTAAAAAACAAGAATGTGGAAGTGAAATTGATGCAATCTGTCGATTTGAGTAATAACACGAACAACTCGGGTGGAAACAGAACATATTTCACTTCTTCTGGGGAAACTATAAGAGCGGATTGCCATTTTCTTTGCACGGGAAAGACACCGGGTTCAGAGTGGTTAAGGGAGACGTATTTGAAGGATCGAATCGATAATTTTGGAAGATTGAAGGTTGATGAAAATCTTAGAATCAAGGGTCACAGAAACATATTTGTTGTTGGAGATATAACTGATATTAAGGTAAGCACTAAACTGCTTATCTTTTATTTCTTGAAAATGTATTCTTTTTGTAGTGACGAATCTTGTATGTGTTCCTAAGAAAAGAAATTTGTCCATTTTTTGTGGTCTTAAGAGGTCGTGAAAACGCGTAAAAAAGCTCTTGAATGGAAAAGAAATGTGACTCCAGTTCCTTCAGAATCAGTAGTCACTCCTGTATTACCAATGGGGGAAATTGACAATTGAATCCAGTTTCGACCATTATTTTCATATTAGTAATAGTGCGGAAAAAAGGCCCTGCTCCAAGTTGTTCGAGCATATATTGAGTTTCTCGACCTTTTGATTTAGGATTAGTCAGTTCTACCCTTTGATTTTTCCCTTGCCATATAGGTAAAGCTAGAAGAGAGCATCACTGGCCTAATAATGATTGGTTAATTGATCACATTTTATTCGTGAAATGACTTGGATAGTTATTAGTCTGAGTACAAAAAAAATTGATGGGCTGCATCCTTCGAGCATATGTGAAGGGTGGTGATTTTTTTTAGTTTGTTGCAATAGAGAAACTATAACCGAGGGTCTATCAAAAACAACCTTTCTATCTTCCAAGATAGGGGAAAGGTTAGTGTACACACTACCCTCCCTAGAACCCATTTGTGGGATTATATTGAATATGTTTATGCAAGAGGTAAGGTCAGCGTACAGTCGATTTAAAAGGCATTTTGATAATATAGCAGTAGCCAGAGGACTTGAAGCAGCTAGCTAGTACTTGAATTTTTCGATTTTGTTATTCATTTAAATTCTTACCTAACAAGATAGGACTTAGGAGTAAGATCTGCGTAAACTCTACTTTCTCATCAATACTGTGTATGTTGTTGTTATTATTCTTCAATAGAATTCTAATGCTTTCTTCGTTACCAGGAACTTAAACAAGGATATTCAGCTCAAAAACATGCTCTAGTTGCCGCGAAGAACTTGAAACTTTTGATGAGCGGAGGAAACGAAAGCAAACTTGCAAAATACGAGCCTCGATCATCGCCTAAGATCATCGTTTCGTTAGGAAGGCAAGATGCAGTGGCTCAATTTTCGTTCACAACGATCATTGGATTAGTCCCCGGGATGATCAAGTCTAAGGA
>JAJOOO010021483.1:0-16969 GCA_029582685.1 Solanum piurae
CATGAGTAAGTTAAGTATTGTTGTTTACATTTATGATTGATTCTTGTATAGCACTGTTTGAGACACCCTTTTTGAACAGCCGAACTAGAGTTCGCTTGAGCACAAGCAAAAGTTTAAGTTGGGGGTGTTGATGAGTCCACAAATTGGACTCATTTAGGGCTGCATTTTGATAAAATTAGTGTCCTCAAATGCATATTTTGACTCAATATCTGATGAAAACCCTTAAGTTTCAGGTATTTGGAGTTGGAGTGAAAGCATGGACACTACTTAGCAAAAAGGAACAAAGGCAGCTAAAAGAACGAAGAAATGAATATCTGAGAATCGCCGAACCTGTTTGGCGAGTCACCAAAAGGTCTTGTCCTCGACTTTTGTTCCAGTGTGCTGATCCCTGAAAGAAAGGATCAAATTGGCGATGAAAAGGAGCAGTCGATGTGTCGCTGAACAGTTTCGCGAAGCAGTACTATGTCGCCCAATGATCCAAAACACGATGGTGCTGAAGGATAGAGCAAGACGACGATGAAACCTACCAAAGGGCGGATCACCGAGTTGATCGGCGATCACGACTAACGACATCAAATGATCCGTTGCAGCACAATTTTTTGAAAACTATAAATATTCGTTGAGAATTATTATTCTACTATCGAATTTTTAGCCTTGAACAGTAATTTTTCAGACTTGGCTTCTATTTTTGAGTTCTAAAATTGGAGAGGGATTTGAAGAACTTGAAGGTTCAAAGGGTTTCAACTCCAAGATTTTGGACTTGAGTCTTGTGGATTCTTCACTCTTGACTTGTTTTGAGACTTAAATCTTCATACCCATTTGAATGCAAACTCATATTGGTATAAATTTCTATCTCTTATACATGTCTAGCAAAAACCCCAATTCTTGGGGTATGATTTTGTGAATATGGGTTAGATTATCTGTTGGGTCTTGCTTGTTGATGGTTTATTTATTATGTAAATGTGATTTCGTTTAGTAGTTATGGTGGAACTTAATGAAATTGCAGTTGCAAATACGATTTCACCTTTGTGTTTTTGGCTTGCTTGAGAGAGAGGTCGTAAAACTAAGACTTCTAAATAGATGGCCGGTGGGATTGGGCCGACATGAGGTTCAGCTCGAGAGAGTGAACCCTAGTCCTTCTCCCACACACTCATCTCGAGAGAGTGAGTGGGCTAAGGCGGAGGCTGTTCTTCATGCGGCAACTCGATATTCAAGAGAAACTTAGTTGGTTCGGGGTAAGTTGCTCGAGAGAGAATTTACCTCCACTATAGTCTAGCCTAGTCACAAATATTCAATGGATTTACTATCAAAAGCATGTACCAAATAGTTTAGTTTATCCCGTATTCCTATCAAATCCCAAGAATCCCCTCCCTTGATTAGTACTCTTTGCATTTTCGTTGATTTTTGCTTACTTGTTACAAACCCCCATTGTTAATTGACACTTTTGTGTCACCCCTTAGATTAGTATTTTTGTATTCGACAATGTTTTTAGCTATGACTAATTAGAACTTAATTTATTTATTTTTAATTAATTCTCAAGCCCACTCCCTTGGGACTCGACCCCAACCCTTGGTTGGGTTACTTTACTATTGTACGATCGTAGACACTTTCATTGGAAGTTGTGTCTTGATTATGCAAACATCATGCTCCACAGGCAAAGCCTGTCGAGGGACCTTTTTATCTTAGCCTCTCGTACATTTATATTCATTGCATTAAGGACACTACTTAATTTTTTTGGTGGGATGAGGCCTTTTGAGCCAATATTCCCTTTTTTTATTGTATTTTGTTATTTTGAGTTTTGATGATTGTAATACTTTACTTTTGTTTATATTATAGTGCTCATTTGGTTGAAGTGTGTCTCTTGTTCCTATTTTGTTCTCTCTTGATTATGCAACCCTTTATGAGTTTTGAAAATCGTGAAATGCTTGGAGTTTTCATTGATAATAATTTAAGGATCAATTGTGTTCATATCGATGTCTTAAGTAGTACTCATGATGAGCATGGTGTAGAGTGTTGGTGTTGTTAGAATAAAATTGATGTGGTTGCAATTTTGAGTGATCTCTTTGAATCTTTTGTTGACTAGCTACATTTTGATCTGAGCCTTGCAATGAACATCACACTTACACTTTTGATCTTTTCGGGATGTGCTAAATGAGTGTATTTAGAAGTGCCACGTGTGGTGAGGTCTTACTTGAAAGCATGTTTGTGGAGTCCTAGTATTTGCCTTGTTAATCTAATTGTTTGAATCTTAGTAAATGTGAGACGTCATCTTATGCAACAATTTGAATAGGGAACCCATATATACATAATCCTTTTTTGACTACTTTTTGACGGTGTGCATCTATGTTGGCACCAATTGTGCCAAACCTATTTGTTGGCATAACCAAAAGAAGGCCTCATGAACCAAATCATCCCTACCTTCTCACCAAAACTCATTTTTGAAGTACTGTTATGTTTGGTAGCCAACTAAGGCCAAAAGCCTATGTTGGGGGTGTGGAAAGGAACGAAGAATGAAAGCCAAGTGAAGGGGAAATAAAGATGAAATGAGACCCAACTTTGAAAGTTGTCACAAAAAAAACAAACCCCTCCTTATTAAAGAGGAGTCATTGTGATGAAAATGAAAAGGAGAAGTGGATGAAATAAAGAGGATTCCAAATAATTTGAGTTACAAGTCAAAGTTTGAGTCCAAATGAAAGATAGAGGAAAAGAACTTGAGAAGAGGTGATGATGATTGCAACAGTTCTTTGATAAGGTAAAGTCACCAAGCTGAATTGATTGTACCTTAACCCTTAGCCCCATTGCAAGCCTTAAATACCCTTGAGATCTTGCATGAACTAGGTTATGTGATGATCGGAAAACATGGGCAAACCTATGGCACAAAGCTTTCATGTGTTTCTCTCTTGAGAGAGCGAGAGTTGCACTGATTCCTTATACAATTGTTGATTTACTTTGTGAGAGCATGGAATTTTTCTTGATGTGAGCTCACTTGAATGCATTTGTTGAAACATGTTCTTGAATAAGACAAGAAGCTAAAGTGAGCTTGAGCTTTTGTTGAGACCGACTAGTCATTATTTGAAACTTTTTTATCATGATTTAGTGTAGCATGTTGTTGAGAGTAGTCTTGCTATGACACATACATGTTAGCTCTCATTGAGTACTGTTGTAGACACCCTTATTGAACTAATTATTTTCTTTATTTACTTGAGAACAAGCAAAAGATTAATTTGAGGGTGTTGATGAGTGGTAGATTTGCACTCATTTCAGGTCCATTTAAGCTCAACAATTTGTGTACTCAATGCCTACTTTTGTCCTATTCAGATAAAATGTTGATGATTTGCAGCTATGAAGGTAAATGGACAAGGCAAGGATTGATATTTGAAAGAAGGACAAAATAGGCAAGAAGAAGTGAAAACTATACATTGTTGATCGCCTAACAAGAAAGGTGGATCGTCAATTGAGCACGACCTTTCCCAAAAAGACAATGCATAATGATTTCACGTCTCAGGACACTTCATCCAATACTAAGTTCCAACGATCGTTAGTCAGTAATATAACCCAACTAAATGAGTTGGGGTCGAATTCCACAGGGAGTGGTATGTGTTTAAGAATCAAGAGCAAAGTACAAGTATGTTCAAGTCAATCATAGGAATAGATATTTAAGAATAAAAGCATAATTCAAATTAAAGGGTGACACAAGTGTCAAATAACAGGGGAGTTTTGATTGTAATTATCAACTACAATAGCAACAAATAACACGAATTAACAAGTAATGAGACGGGTTCTTGAGATGTGATTGGATTATAGGCTAATATACACAAATGGGTGATTGAAACTGATAGTAAATAGCTGTAAGAATAACCTAGACTTTAGTGGGAATAAACTTTATCTAGAACAATTTACCCCGAATCAAGTTGGTTTCTCTCGAACACCAACAAGTAGCAATTAAGAACAACCTACGCATTAGTCCATTCACTCTCTCGAGCTGAATGTGTGGAAAATGGTTTAGGATTCACTCTCTCGAGCTGAACCCATGACAACCCAATACCCACAGACCATCAATTCAGTAATCTTGGTTTTAAAACCTCTCTCTCGAGCAAGCCAAAAACAGTACGGTAGAATTGCATTTGCAACTACAACCCTTTAAATTAAACCACAATTACTGAATGAAATCACTTCTAAACAACATTTAAACTATTAATTAGCAATACCCATAAGCTAAATCAACCCACAATCACACCCCAAGAATTGGGGTTTTAGCTAGACATCATAAAAAGATAGAAATCGTTACCAAATTGTGTTTCCATCAACTGGGTAAGATTAATTTCGTCTTTACAAAGGTCCAAGTTGAAGAATCTCAAAGACCCACTTCCAATTTCTCAAAAATGGAAAACTTCAATTCTTCAAAGCTAAGGAAAAGTTTGTCTCCAAACTCAAAGTTCCAATTCCAAAACTGAAATATTCTATATTATGAAAACTGATACTAAACTAAATATTCAAAAATGTATTTATAGTCGCCAAAAATATGTTGCGAAGTACCATTCGGCGCAATAAGTTGGGATCGCTGATCAGCTCTACGATCCGCCCTTTGGTCAGTTCGATCGTCTTTTTGCTTTGGCCTTCAGCATCTTCAAGTTCTGTAACTTTGGGTGATCCAATCACTGCATTGCGGAACCGTTCGGCGACACGCCGACTGCTCTTTTCTCTCACAGACTTGGTTTTCTCCTTCAGGGCTTGGCACACTGGAACTTTAGGCAAGGTAATAGCCACTCGGTGATTCACCCAATGGATTAGGCGACCAACATGCCTTCTTTTCTTCGTTCTTTCAGCTGCCTTGTTCCTTTTTGCACGTTAGTGTCCATGCTTTGTTCCTCAATCCAAATACCTGGAAATCAAGGATTTTACATCAGTTATTGGCACAAAATAAGCATTTGAGGACACTAAATCTATCCAAATAAAGCCCTAAATGAGTCCAAATCACGGACTCATCACCACCCCCAACTTAAACTTTTGCTTGTCCTCAAGTAAAACTGAAGTTCAGCAGTTCAAAAAGGACGTCTCAAACAGTGCTACACAAGACTCAATCATGAATGCACACAAGAAGACTTAACTTACTCATGCATGGATCAATTGTGCACTCAAAGATTCAAGTTGTGACTCACCATTACCAAAGATTCTCAAGTTCACAATACTTGCTTCAAATACAAGTTCAAGCTCAACAAAGGTACTCAAATGCCCTCACACAAAGAATGATTCCATATTCACACACAATGGTTCAATAATTAAGAGCTTCGAAATCACAATCAACACTCACACTCACAAAGATGAACACAATGCATAATTTCACCCATAGGTTTGCCCTTACTTTCCAACCAACAATTGTTTCAGCTCACTCAAGATCAAAAAGGTCGTTTCATAGCTTGTAACGAGGTTGAGCGTAAATGTATGGTCATATAGGCTCAGTGGCTGCTATCCTTATGAAATGTGGTGTTACAACACTTTTCTTCCCTTTTCTTCCCTTTTCTTCATCATTCTTATTCATGCTTAAAAGTAACCCCATTATTTACTTTCCATGGACTGTTGGACACCCCATTTCTTGTTGAATCTTCACAACTTTATTCCACTACTTTTGCATTCATTTTTTTTCATTCTTCTCTTCTTTTTCTCTTTTTTTTTGTATGGAGGGGTTCCATCTTTTTCAAAACCATGGGTCAAATGGGACTTCTTTGCATTTCTTGATTTACCTTCTCTTTTCACCACACCCCCAACTTAGGCTTTTGGCCTAATTTGGCTATTCAAGCAAACCACAAATCATGAGGATTATGGATAATGGATAAAGAAAGGTCACAATTTCATCAAGTTTCTTCCAAGAAAAGGGCTAAGGCTTAAGGGGTGTTCAAGTGAAGTTCACACACTCACAACGTAGGCCACAAAAGAGGTATAATGACAAATTGTTTCACTCTTTAAAGTTGCCTAAGATCATCTCAAGAGATGACATCACTTAGTCAACCGAACTAACGGGGCAAATTCTAGGTGTCATCACACATGGTTCACAGTAAGCTTATCACACAAGGCATTGACACCAATGTCAAACAAGACTCCACACTTTTGCTAGTGTGCAATGCTCATCACAAGAGACTCAATTTGATAATTGTCTAGCCACAACGAGATGCAAGAAGTTCACATATTGCCTATGCAACATCATTTGGCCTCATCATAGCCGCACATTCATTTATGTTCGATTATGAGCACTATTCAAGTCATCGGTATTAATCAAGACCGATACTCAAATTTGCAAGAGAACAACCACATTCAAACACAAACAAGAGGTGGCACAAAAAAATTTGGAAGGGTCCAAAAATCATTTACAATTAAAACAAGGAGCCACAAGCTCAATCATCCACAACAACAATGCTACACACAATTTATAGCTCAAAATCTCAAATATATAAACAGAACAATAATCACACAAGGTGGGCCTCAACCCACCACAAAATAAAATCTATTTGTCCTTAAATGCAAGCAATAAAATATCCAGAAGTCAATAAAAAAAAGATAGAGAGGGAGGTAAAGAGGGATCCTATCTATACATTCACTCTATCTGTCGGCGCATCAATGCCCGGTGTAGTACTCTGAACCTGGGTATCAGTGCCCGGGGTCAACCCAAAAACAATACCAGCTCTACTAGGGTCAGCCAAAGGTGTATCTGCCAAAGAGATCTGCATAGCTGCATCGATCATGGCCTCCTCACTCTCTGTAAGGCCCTCGTAAGAAACCTCCTCAGCAACCCCAAGCATCTTCTCATCTGTGTCTACCTCAGACTCGGGATCAGTTGCCTCCTCAACTCTAACATCATCTTCGGTGGTAGCTAGAGACATATCTGGATGAACTGGAACATCTAGGATCTCCACCATCCCGAAAATCATGGACATAATAGTGGACTTCAGCTGGTCCATATCTCTCCTCAGTGCAACAATGTCAGCCTTTAGAGTTGTCACCTCCTTGGTGGCCCCTTGGCCATGCTCACACACCACTATCCTAGCCGCAAGGGCATCAATAGTAGCGCTCAAGGGTGTCACAGCTTCAGCAAGGGCCGTATGAATCATGCCCATAATGAAGGCCTCAAGTCTGGCAGCACGACGATCGGCAAAATGAGCTAGCTGCCCCATCTGGAGTAATGCAGCCTGAGTGAGTTGGGGACGGGAAGTAGCAGCAACAGAACTGGGAGGCAATGTAGCAGCAACGGAACTAGGGGTATCAAAAGGAACATCACTGGATGCACCTGAAGGTTCCTCTGCAGGTAATGTGTATGTGTCCACAACCGGGGAAGAGTCCACCGAGGCTGCCTTTTCCTTCTCCGCTTCATTTTTTAAATACGCTGCCTTAATTCTCTGGATATCAGTAGAAGATGTGGGAATCATTTCCACACCTTTCTTCTCATATCTAGGAACCCGAGCTCATCTGCACAACTCGATGATCAACACCATAAAGGGGAGGGAATTCTGGCGCTGCTTGGCCCTTATGAGTATCTCCTTTTCAATGACCATCCCTAAGTTCAGCCTTGTCCCCGCAATAAGGCAGCCTAGGTAGGCTGCTTTGGCGTGACTGAGAATAGACTCATTTTGGGAGGGCATGATCGTGCTGCTGATGAAGTCAAACCAATACCTTGCTCCCACATTGAGATGTTTTTTTTCAATAGCTGCCCCAACCTTAAGCCAATTGGGACTGCCGTCTCATATCAATGGAGCCAACCACTGCTTCATGTTCTACAGCATCTTTGTCTTATTCTTGTATTGATAGTCATTCTCAAGTCTCGTAGTACATTCTAAGACGACATTAATGGCAGCAAAATCACACTGCACCCTCTTACCCCTGTAGTCAACCGGCTTGAATTTAGTTACTGGCTTCTTCCCTTGTGGTATCAAGGTACTGTAAGCACTGTAGAATTCTCGGACCCAACTTGGAATGTATGGGCCACGGGGATTGGTGAAGAGTTGGAATTTATAGGACTTCAGCCAACTCATAATCTCTGGATACCTGTCAATCACCCCATCAGTGGACAACCTCTTTTCCTCCATAATTGTCCTCAGTCCCTCAATATTCAGTCTGTTCATAGACCAAGGGGGAGGACTCTGGACCGGTGGTGCTAAGACCACAACCTGTGCTAGAGATGGAAGATGAGTAGTGGTGGCTTGGGGAGTCCTGATCCTAGACGGATCATTCATACTTTTGGATCGCAGATCTGTCCTTTGTGCTGCTAGTGACTCATCCTCCTCAGGCTAAGAAGTTGCATCTTGATGCTCCTGGTTCTCACCCTCACTCTCAGAGGTGGTGAGGTGAGCAACGTAGATACCGTCACTGTCGGAGCTGGCCTCCGGTGACGCATGTGCTTTATCTTTACCCTTTCCTTTCCCACATGTTGTGGGAAGTTTGGTGGCCTTGACCCTAGATACAGCTGCATCCTCATTGATTTTTATCCCTTTGGCCATTTTATGAGGTGGCATGTCTCTACCAGTAACCTTTGGTCTAGCCATGTCTGCAAAAAATCAGAGAAAAGTTAGAAACAATTCAAGCAAAAGAACAGAAAAGTAGTTGCAGACAGACTCACCAAACCGGTCGGCGAGTCGCCAAATATCTTTGGCGAACCAGATCAGGCTCACTGAAATGATTGGCTAAAAAATTCCCAAAAAAATTGGCATGTCGGCGATAGGAAGGGCCTATCGGTGAATCGCCGACATCATTCGGCAAGCAAAGACTTGCCCGCCGAAAGTTACAGTGCATTTAAGGGTTAGGGGGGCAGACAAAGGGCGATTAAGGAAGACCTTCGGCGAGTCGCCGAGTGGACTCGGCGAACGCAGGCTTCTCGTTGAAAGTTACAGAACATTTTTCAAGAGAAATCATGAAATTAAAGGCGATAAAGGGAACTTCGGCGGATTGCCGAGTGGTTCGGCGAGTTCAACCCAGCTCGCCAAATGACCCAACGTGCCTATTTTAAATACAACTTCCCAAATTCAACCCCGTAGCCCCCGAAAACAAAATCAAAATATGCACTCTTACAATTAAGCTAAGACCCATTACACCCATGACCCCGACATACTCAGACTTCTCCCTGTTTGACCAAATTTGGCCATTTGATGACTTTTTCCTTGAAGAATGACATCAACTGCTCTATCATTGGGAAAAATACGTCATTTAGCACAAATGCAGGTTACTTAGACTTCACCCAACTAGACCCAACAACATGCAAGCATAACCCCACAATTTTAATCAATTTTAAGGCACAAAATCTCAGGAAATCAACATTATAGGCATTATAGTCACGATATTCAAATTAACAAAGGCACACACATACACAATTATGATCAGAGAGGCCCAACACACATCACTAATATAAAAATCAATTGCAAATGAGTACAAATCGCTAAAAATGAATTTGGAGTTTGGAAAACCAACCTTAGATGCCGAATAAATACTTTGAAATGCTAGGCGACAAAGTAATCCAACTCCGAACACAAATCCAGCGACTAAAATACAATGAAAATGCAGGGAGTATAGAAATTATTGTGCGGGTGTGAGTTTGGGAAGTTCAAAAGTGAGGGAAAGTGAAAGAGTTTGAAAGTTTAAACCTTTGGCCTTTAAAAACCCTCTAGTTCTCCCCCATTCGGCGAATTAAGTTTTTCTCGCCGACCCACTCGACGACACGCCGAGTGGACCCTTACCTCGCCGAGTTTAACAAGACCTCCAGTTAATGTAGGGGTCCAAACAACGGATAAAGTCGCGATTCACCAATCAACTCCTGGGCTCGCCGAGTTTTACAGACTCCAATTTAAAAATGTCTTTAGTCCAACGTCGGTCCAAGTCGGGCTCGCCGACCTCTTCGACGAGTCGTCAACTGGACTTTTGCTCGCCAATCTACACTTTTCAAACACATTCTACACTTCAACCTGCAAAATCAACACACGATTATTTCTAAAATAAAAAGAAAGCGATAAACACTTGGGTTGCCTCCCAAGAAGGGATCCGGCTCCCCTACATTACCCCTTCCCTCCATTTCATCAAGTGCACGTCTAGATAAGAGACATGTATTTTATTTAAAATTTAAACGTCAAGATTATATTAGTTCCTAACTCAGGGAGCAGTGTTGTTCTCTAAGATCAACTCGAGGTCAGGATATAATTAGTTGAGGATTAGGGCATCGGATGTCCCTAAGACATATTTCCAGACTCGATTTGACTATTTTGAGTGTTTGGTGGTGTCATTTGACTAACGCCCTAGTATAATTTATAGATTTGATTAATGGGATGTTTTATCTGTATCTATGTTCCTTTATTATTGTGTTCATTGATGACATCTTAGTGTATTCCATGACTAAAGTTGATTATGTTCGCCATTTGAGGACAGTACTTCAGAGGTTAGGGGTTAGAAGTTCTATAAAAGATTCTCTAAGTGTGAATTTTGGCTCTATTGGAATTCTTGGGATACGTGGTGTCCAAGAAGGGTATTCGAGTGGATATAACCAAGATTGAGGCGGTTAGAGGTTGGATAAGGCCTGCTTCTCATACTGAGATCGTAGTTATATAGGGTTGGCTGGTTATTATAGGAAGTTTGTGCAAGGTTTTTATTTTATTACTACCCTATTGATAGATTAACTCAGAAGAATGTGGGTTTCTAGTGGTCAGATGAGAGTGAGGCAAGCTTTAAAAAGCTCAAGACTTTGTTAACTTCGTCTCTAGTTTTGACCTAGCGGAAGAGGGTAAAGGTTTTACTATGTATTGTGATGCTTCTAGAGTAGGTTGGTGGTGTATTGATATAGAAAAGGAAGGTGATTGCATATGCTTGTAAGTAGATACAGACTCATGAGAAGAACTGTCCTCCATGACATGGAGTTGGCAGTTCTTGTGTCACTATTTGTATGGGGTGCATTGTGAGGTTTTCACCGATTATAGGAGCCTTTAGTACATACTAAGTCAAAGGGATATAGACTTGAGGTAGTGTAATTGGTTGGAGTTGTGGAAGGATTATGATATGGCTATGTTATATCATCCTATTAGGGAAAATGTTGTAGTTGATGCATTGAATAAAAAGTCTTGTAGTATGGATAGTTCTGCCTCGATCCGTGTTGATGAGTCGTTGTTGGCTATATATATATGTTTAGAGGTCTGCCAACAACTTTATTCGGTTGTAGATTTCATAAAATGGTGGTGGTCTTGCCTTTGTAGAGGCTTGATCTTCCTTGATTGAGCAAATTAGTGAGAGGAAAATTGAGAATGGTAAATAGTATATCATTCGAGACAAGGAGATGAGAGGGGAAGCTAATGAACCAATACTTGACTATGAGGGTGCATTGAGAATATGAGGAAAAAATTGTGTGTCGAAGGTGGGTGATTTGATTGTATGGATCTTGGAGGAGGCATACTATTCGAGGTACTCTATACACCTGGGAGCATGTCATAGTCAAGTTGAGTTTTTGGCCACGTGTTTGACTTGCCAACAGGTCAAGTGTGATAACTAGAGACCTAGTGGTGTGTCTTAGAGAATACCCATTTTTACATGGAAGTGGGAGAGTATCACTATAGATTTTGTGGTGGTCTTGCCTACCACTATGGGTTGTAATGATTTGATTTGTATGATTGTTGACATATTGACTATGTCCACTCACTTTATTCCGGTCCAGGTGAAGTATAGAGTCAAGGTGTTGGCTCAAGTCTACCTCAATCACATAGTTCATTTACATGGGGTACCTATTTCTATTATTCTTTATCGAGGTTCTCTCTTTACGCACTTTTGAAGGGAATTACTACATGGGAAGGGTACTCAGTTGGATATGAGTACAACTTTTCACTCTCAGATTGATGGAAAGTCCAAAAAAATGATTCATGTAATTGAGGACTTGCTTCAACCATGTGTGATTGACTTTGGTGACCACTAGGATCAGTATCTACCCTTAGCAAAGTTTGCTGACAACAATAGCTATAATTCTAGCATCCAAATGGCTCATTTTGAGGCATTGTATGGTAGGGTATGTAGATATTTGATCAGTCGGTTCGATGTCATTTAGGTGAGTACCTTGGATACTAATTTTCTTACGAGTGTTATGGAGCAAGTCTGTTTGATTCAGAGTAGCTTTTGACAGCCTAGAGTAGGTAGAAGATTTATGATAATAAGAGAGTTTGAGCATCAGAATTTATAGATAGTGATCATGTATGCCTTAAGGTATTACCCTTGAAGAGTGTGATGGGGTTTGGAAAGAAGGGGAAGTTAAGCCCTAGGTTCATTGACACGTTTGAGATATTGGAGCAAATTGGAGACTTGGGCTAGGGTATACATTCAGATCTGGATAAGAAAACTGAGCTGGCCTAAAAAGCGCTTGGGTGCTCGACACTCAGTTCCTATCTTTAAGTTTGATCATTGACAAGGTTCGAAGAAAGGACGGGGCATTGATAAAGAATAGATGGAAAACCACAATGCTAGCAGATGGCAGGCATCCGCTTTTCTTTTCATTAATGAAACCCGCCTTTTCATGTGTCTATGCTTTGGAAGTATGTACCCAATGACTCCCATGTGATTTCACTTGATTCAGTGATTTTGGATTCAGACTTAACATTGAGGAGGATCATACATCTATTTTGGATAGGTAGGTTCAAAATCTAAGGACTAAGGAAATTTCTTCTATGAAAGTTCAATGGAAGCAGCTCCCGATCGAGGAGGTTACTTGAAAAAAGGAGTCTAATAGGCGTGTCAAATATCCATAATTTCTCAAAGCTTCAGGTACTCTCATTTATTTATGTTCGAGGAGAACATGGTTTTCAATGGTGTATAATGTAATAAACCTAAGGGTCATTTTTGGAATATCTAGAAAATATTACCATTTTACCCCTCCTTGTAGTTGCCCCGAGTCAAGTTTGAATAGTTTATGAGGTTAGTTTTGTCGCACGATAAAATGTTTAGATTTTTGGAAGTTTTGGAGTTTCTGATGTTTTCAAGTTGATATATGTGACTTAGTTAACATCTAGATCTACGAGTCTACGAATGGAATTATGTCATGCCCATCGGCTCAATAATGGAAATTTTGATCTAGGAGAGTTGTCATTTTTAGTAGGTCTTTATGTCGACTCGAATACGTGAGTTGAGTTATTGAGCGAATTCAAACCAAGGTTTGAATTTGGTCAACGTTCAGAGTTCGAACATTCAAATTGGATCTTCATCAATTTCGTTGGATTCATGAGGTGATGTTATGCCTAGGTAAGGCCTTGATGTAATTTTCGAGGGTTCTGAGGGTATTTTAATCTTTTTGATGAATGTTAGTTAGTTGTGGTTTTAACGGGTCCCGAGTCAAGGAGACCTCGAATTTCTATTTTGATTGTTCCATTGATTCTAGAACATTGAATTTAGTGGGGTAGTATATTTGGTTTGTGTGCATGGGATTCCAAATGAATCTCGAGGATCCATTCAGATAATTTGTGCCTTAGTGTGGTGTTGCTGCTATTGTTTCTGATGTCTGATGAATTGTTCATCACGGTCGTGGGATCTTCTTCCGCGATGCGTAGGTTATATTTGTTGTGCATCGCATTCATGTGAGGCCTGCTTGCATTGTATAGGTATAAGCATACTAGTCACTGAAATGTGAAAACTCTGTTGCGGTCACACAAGTAAAAATAAGTTGACTTATTTCCTCTTTACGATCACGTGGAATGAGTCGCGATCACGTGGAGTAACTGACATGGGCAGATTCTTATTTCCTTAAATTGATATTTTTCCCCCATTTCTTTATTTTTGAAGTCTAAGAAATTTGTTTATGTGATTTCAAAGAGACGTTTAGAAACTATACTTTGGGTAAGTGATTTTGACTCCAACCCTTCATTACTCATTTATTATTTCATAATTCTTAATATCAAATCATTGATTTAAAATTCTAAAGTTGGAACTTTCTCATGAACTTGGGTTTTGATAATTTCGACTTTGAAGTATGATTTCTATCTCTTTTTCCTTTACCATTTCGCATGAGGGTTCCTAAATCTTTGGGTATCATGTTTTTCTATAAAAATTTCAGAATAACCCTAAGCCCTCGAGTTTGACTTTTTTGGTCGATTCGAACCCAATTTTCAAAATTGGCATCATAAGTATCATTGTTCATGTTTTCTTATGGGGTCCTATATTTGATTAGATTGTTTGTATTCGGAGGCTCAACCTGAAGGGAAGGCTCAACTGTCAAGTTAATTTTTCTCCCTTCTAAGGCAAGTGGACCTCTTTCACCATTTTTCAAAGTGAGTTGAACCTTGTATGCCTTGTTAGTGTTATTTGGAGTAGTGGGAATGGTGAAGGTTTGTGTATGGTGAAGGTTCTATTACCCACACCCCCGTCCCCCCACAACCCTTTTTGGCTTACATGGCATCCAAACAACTCCCATGTGCCTCAATTATGTGAAGTCACGGAGTGTGCCACGTAAGCCAAAAGGTATAAAAATTACAAAAAAAAAATTAGTTCAGGGGTTAATAGGACCTTAGTTTAGTTAAGGTGTATATCTGAGATTCCGGTCATACTCTAGGGGGTACTTGTGTCTTATCCCTTTCTTTTATAATAGCAACACGTAATGCAAAATTTCTCTATTTAGATTCTTTATTTAAGAGAGAAGAATGAATCACCGAGCATCCAAAGAAAAATGAAATGGAGAGCAGAGAAGTAGAGGCTGCTCTACTACAGGTAAGCCTCTGAACTCAACTTTGTTTTTTTAACTCTCTTTTAGTATGTGTAACAAAAAAATCCCCATTCGCAAATCAATAAATAACAAATCTTGATGTATATTATTTTCGTCTTAAATAGGACATTTTGTTTGTTGTACACCCAAACCTAAGATGTATGCCTAGTCCACGCAACACAAGCAACACATTTCCCACTAGACAAAAGCCCTATTGGCGAAACTCCCAAGGACTTTTTGGAGCCTATTTTTGCTTACTTCCAATCTATGCATAATTCATATACTTATTGGAGTTGATAGTTGTTTTAAAAAAATTGTCATAGTAGATATCTCATATGTTAAGTATATATTTCTATAAAATCATTTTCTTGAAATGGAAATAGATGTCTTACATTACAAAGATAGAGCATGAGCCAATTGCTCTAGTATAGGTTTCGCCGATTGCAAGAATAGCATTTTACAAGAATTTTTTCTATAAATGAAAGTAGCTTCCTTTTTCCGCCTTGCCAAAAAAATGTACGGTGTATTTGGGTAAAATATCCTTTTAAAGTCAAGTTTTCACCATTGTTGTCTCCAATAAACATTTTCCTGGTAGTCTCTCATTCATCTTTATTTTTTCCCTCCGATTTTGAAAAAAGAATAAATTTCTATGCGATTGAAAATTTTGAACTAGTAGTTATATAAGACTATGCATACATTGTTGAAATGTGTATTTATGAGAATTTGGATATTTTCTTTACTCAAATCTGATATTTTAGAGTTGTCTACAAACATGTGTATATAACCATGAAGAGAGCTACAATTATCAATTTGCCCTGTAATGTCCTGGATAAAATTCTAGGAATCTTGCCTTTGAAAGATGTAGTGAAGACCAGTATCTTGTCAAAATACTAGAGGTACAAATGGGTAATGGGTGCAGAACTTGATTTTCGTAGTGAGTTTTTCACATCTTTCAACAAGAACCAAGAAGCCAAGAAAATCATTTACCAAGTCCTACAACTGCATCAAGGACCAATACTAAAGTTTACTCTCCAACGTCATAATTTGATATGCTATCGTGATATTTATAATTGGATGCTCTTCTTGTCAAAGAAAAATGTCTAGGAACTCACCCTTCAAATATTCACAGGCAACAAATATCGTTTACCTTCTTATCTTTTCACATTTTAGCAAATAAGACATCTGGAACTTGATATGTGCTTCTTCCACTCTCCACCTGATTTCAAAGGGTTTGCAAAGCTTATTAGTATTAATCTTCAAAATGTCATTTTTTATCCAACAATATTTAGGAATCTCATAACCAAATGCCCATCGCTTGAAAGTTTGATGTTGACTAGGTGCACCGCATTTGACATTCTTGAAATTGATGCCCCTAATCTCAAATGCTTTGACTTTCTTGGAACATCGAAGTCCATTTGCTTCAAGAATGTCCCTATGCTTAGAACCATTTCTGTGTGTCTCAATCGAGTTTTGATGGATACGTCAACTTTTTGTTCTAATCTTACAAAGTTCTTCCATTTCATGCCTTCCCTGGAGGAACTTGAACTAGGCGGTTCATCATTAGAGGTAATGTACATTTGATAATATTACTTATGATAGTTGGTACTTATCATAATCATATGATGTATCTTTGAATCAATTTTTTTACTTGCTTCTAGTACTTGACCATGGGAGGTATACCAGAGAATCCCCCGGCTGCTCTAAACAATGTCAAATCTCTATGGATTTCGGACATGTCTTTCAAAAAAATTGAGGAGGTTTCTAGTGCAGTTTACTTGATTACAAGCTGCCTTAAATTACAAGAACTTACAATTGAATGTGTAAGCACCCTCCTATTTTCTCATAAAACTTATTGATATGGTTTCTTCATCTGAATCCGCCTAACTGTTACCAATTTTTTTGCAGGAAGCAGTAGGCATTCTGGCGGAACCTGTTATACCATTCTTACGAGGCAAAGCAATCTCATGTGGTGCTATGAAGCTGCTTAAATGTGTGGAAATGCGTTATTTTATTGATTTTGAGATGGAAATAAAATTTGTGAAGATGGAGATCGAAAGAAATAACTCTCGCGGTCCAGAATCAAAAAAAGAATCCTTCGGGGCGTTAAATAGCTTGTATCCATAGAACATCAGTCAAAGGAAATTTAATATACCAAAAATTTAAATTTATTATAAGTGCAAACTATTCAGTAGCAATAAATGATAGAAATATAGATAAATCATTAGTACTATATTGGAAAATGTCAGGAATAGAACTAGCCCCAGGCAGTAAAATATT
>JAJOOO010021484.1:0-16465 GCA_029582685.1 Solanum piurae
CATAAAGACATAGAATAATTGCGGAAAATTTAAAACTTTTACAATAGAAGTCAACTTCTTCTTCATAGATGAAAATAAGAATCTAGACTTGTCTCTATTACCATCTAGTACAATAGAGAGTACAAATAGGGTCAAAAGCCCTTTACATCAATAAAGTCTCAAACGTGGAAAGTACATAAAAGCTAAGAAATGATAACATCTTGTCCTCAAACTTGAGGACTCACCAAGCCTAGGGAATAGTCAACCCAAGCTTCACTTGAAGGAAGTAATACGTCTCAATAACCGGAACTTACACTCATAGAATGTAGAAAATATGGGTTAGCACAAATAATGTACTAAGTATGGAAGGTATGCACAAAATCCTTAAAACATGCAAAAAGGGACATTTAGTTGAAGTCATGCCTTTATCAAGTTTAGAAACCATTATGCACACATATGAAGAAACATAAGTCAAACCAACATATAAGCAACCCAAAGCCATACTAGTGCAATGCAAAGGTAAGATCCATAACCCTACCAAATGCTAAGTACCACATTTAGGTCACCAACAACATACATATCTTACTTTACCTTATTCATGTCCAACATACATAAGTAAGGAGTCATACATTTTCATAAATTGTAACAACTGAAGTCAACCTTAACATTCACTCATACCTTTCATACATAATCCATAAGTCATCATAGAGAACCTCAACATAACTCCTCTTAGAGTCTACTTGTGCAATGCATAGGTGAAGTCCCATACCCCTCACTTATACTAAGAAGTACCCCTTAAGAAGTCATAATTAAAGTCCATGTTCTTATCATACATTTTCATATTCATATCATATAGGGAAAATAACATTAACCAACATAGACCATATGAGCTACATGAAATTCAGTGTTCTACCCCACACCGGAAAGAGGTGTCCTACTTGCCTAAGGTAGAACTTTCATAATAGCTTTTAAGTGGATCCACTAGCTAAAGACCTATGTGGACACATAGTTATGGGATATGGGAATTGCTACTACAAACCTGGACTACTAGCGAAAAAGGTTTCCATCCCATGAGACAACATACATTGAGAAGCCGAACTTACTAACGTAAAAGCTTCCCTCTCATTGTTCATATCCGCTCAGTGCTAAGCATAATTCCCTTTAAAAGTAACATTAAGTCTTTACTTAAGTTCATATTTATAAAAGAATGGACTAGACACTCAAACCAACATAATATCATAATTGCTCATAGATTCATAGGGTGAGCATGTCCTTTCAACCTTGGAATCATCAACATGTGAGTAAACCTTTCACATCATATTCATAGCGTGTTCATGAGAATAGCCTTTCAATCAACACAACAAGCTTATCATAAACATGCATACATACTTCATGCATAATCAAGTGTAAAGGGTATAGGGAAGAATAATCTTGCATCAACACCACAATTACACAATAGCCATAATATCTCCACTATCTAGGTGAATCATGAGTTCATATGCAATCTTCATCAACGTACACAAACCCTAGTTAGTGCCCATCAAGGCTAGGAATCAATATCAACCCTAACTTCTAGAATTACAACACTAGATATGGGAATTAAGTGATTCAACAACTTAATAAACATAAACATAATTAATTGTCAAGCTTACATGATCATTCAAGTCACACCTTAGTTCACAATTTATGAAGAAGGGGAAACCATGGGTCCAAGGGAGATTTTCATCAAAATACAAAAATACTCCATTAATATAACCATAAATCAACTTAATCAATCATAATAAACCATAATTAAACAATAGAAATTGTTTTGGAAGAAGACCCATGACTAGAGTGAAACCTTAGGTTTTTGAAAGTCTTAAGACATACTTTGAAGGGACTTCTTGGGGGATAGATACCCAAGAATTAAGATCATCCATACCTTAGGGAGATTTCCACACAAAATTGAGGAATAAAGGTTGATTCTTGAACTCCTAGCTTGACTTTGACCTTATTCTTCAATGGAGTCTTAGAGAGAGAATATTTTGGGAGAGGAGTTGGTTAGGTTTGAGTCTTGTGAGTTATGAGAGTTAAAAGAGTTGGTTAATAGTTAAAACTACTTTTATATGTCTTAAATAACTAATAATAACCACCCCTACCCTTAATTAATTAATTAGGATTTTACCATTTTGCCCCTAAGTTGGCCGAAACTAGTTGTCTCCCAAGTGTGACCTACGACTCCCCTACCTATGGACCATAGGTGGGATTATGCCACGTAATGCATAGTCGTGGTTTGGGTCTAAGAGGGGGAAGATCAAGGCAAGGGTTAGAGAGACTAAGTCTCAACCCACGACACCCACCTACGGTCCGTAGGTTGGGTGACACCCCGTACTTTCAAGGCGTCGTTTGGTTTTGGAACTTGGAGATTTGGGGATCTTAGGGAAAAATCAAGTGTTGACTCAAGACCCCCCACCGACGGGGCGTGAGTCAACCTACGACTCGTAGGTTTCCCTCACGTGGGTCATGTTGTTTTTGACAGCTTTTTGGGCAGCCCCTTGGTCCTCCTCAAGGACCCTTGGGGGGTCCTTGGGGGGGGGGGGGTATTCCTTGATGTTTAGGGACTAAAACATTGGTACTAACTTAGGGAGGTCATTTTATGACTCTTATCTTGACGTTAACCCTTTTTAGGACACTAGACTACATGTTAGGCTCTAGCTTAAGTCGTTAGATTTCCGGGGTGTTACAGTTTGTTCTTGCTTCATTATAATACATGTATGTGTGCGAATGTCGCATTATTGATCACACTGTTCATAAATGAGGATGATTTAATAATTGTTTTCCATGAAATCATGACTTAATCGTATGATTATGAGAAAATACTTGTGATTGTGATTGTGTCTTGTTGAATAGATCGGGTGTTGCTGTCACGCCCCGAGCCTACACCCCGGATGTGGCTAGCACTCGAGAATCATTGTTGGCCCCAAGCGAACCCTTTGCTTGACTTACTTACTCAACGGAAGACTTAAACATAAGAAACATAATTCATACAATAACTTAAGAGATAATAACTTAGCCAAAATGGCAACTCAAGTCTTAAACGTATACAACTGAAATGAATAAGACTAAAGAACTATATTATCCATCTATGAAGCCTCTAAAACAAAGAGGGATGTCGGGACAAGACCCCCAATCATCCTAACAACTGAAAACTAGAAAGCAATGTAAAAAGGAGCCCTTCGAAAAGCAAGAAGGCTCACCAACAGACTCTGAGTGCTCAACTAGATCAAAGAGGCGCTGGATGTGTATCCTGGTTACCTACGTCTGCATCATAAGACGATGCAAGCCAACTGGCATCAGTATATTGAATGTACGAGTATGTGAGTTGGAATGCTAAACATAACATAGGCTTGAAAAGAATCTGAAAGGAACAATTACCTTGGCTTTACTCAACTCATGAACAACTTAACTCAATATAAAGCAATAAAACACATGTAATGTACAGAAAGCTTTTTAAAAAAATAGAGACAACTTAGTTCGTTAAAGAAAATGCAATAAAAAACTCAACTTTACTCATAATAAAGTAATATAGTTTTTGTGGGAGTTTCTCTAACCGACAACCACCACTATGAGCCTAAGTGGTGGTACCTCGTCTTACCCACGCTGCCAGAACTGTCCTATACTTTGTCGTCATATAGAATGCCTTAACTAAGTGGATCCACTAGTCTATGCTATAAAGCACTTAAGGAATCATCTAAAAAGTATGATCATTTACTACCCATGATGGCTACATGGTTTATGGAGGCTTGAGTTATTATGAACTCGCGTCCCCATATCGGTGCTCAATACTACTCCCAAAAGTATACTTAGCTCATATGTTTTTAAAATAAAAACTTCTTTCTTTTGTTTGAGATAATTACTCAAAACTTAGCTTAAAAGATATTTTGAAATCGATGTTCCCATTCTTACTCAAATGTGAAAACATTTCTAACTCTTGGAAATACTTAGTTCCCGTATAATCTTTGAAGAAAAGAACTTTTACTCTTACTCTTTACTCAACTCAAAGCTTAGGTCTTAAAACAAATTTAAAACGTTTGTGAAAGACTTTTGAAATACTTTATGAACTTCTCTTGAATTGATTCTTAACTTCTAGACTTGACTCTTAACTTTCTTTGAATTGAATTATGGATTCAAGGATTGTGATTTGTGATAGGAAAGATCTCATGATGTTTAGGAGTGTTTTCAGATAGCTAAACATGAGAAAAGATCAAGAAATCACTGTATGGAAACAAGTCCGCGATGCGGAGATGTATTTAAATATTTGATCGCGAAATTAAATTTTGAAACAGAGGAGTCAGCGTCCTAAACGCGACGTGGAGGTGATTTTTGTACACTGGGGGAGCAAGTCCGCGACGCGGACTTGCGTGCCAAAACCTGCTCGACTTTTTCCTTCTTCGTTTTCTCACCCCAATATGCCTAAATCTGATTCTTTTTCTCAATCCCTCTATAGATTCAAATGCCCAGTATATACACAAGAATCTAACTCAAAACATGTAGCGACCCTTTCAAAAATGATACCACTACTTAAACAAGAAATGTAATTAAGTACTTGCGACATTCAAAAACCGATTAATGAGAACATACTGATTTTCATCTAGTAGAGGGATTAGATTCAAAACGAACTCTAATAAAAAAAAATTAAGCAAATAACCGACCAGATCATCATGCATATATTAACCTCATACTCGAGGGTAAAATAACAAGAATGTTACAAGCTTCCGAGTACCGAAATCAGCCGGCTCATGCTTCACACAAATTTCAAGACATATATCAAACTAGTATATTACAAGGCTTGGGTTTACACACCCCAAAAGAGATAAAAACGTATAACCATACTTATATTTCAACCCATAGTGACATGACCAAATCAGCCCTCAAAATCTCCTGTAAATATACATCACAAAGATCATGTACAATTCCAAAGGTTATACAAAATATATATGCCTATATGCAAATGTGATCTTCCTTAAGGCTTTCAAAATCTCCATCATCAATGGCTAGCTTCAAGGATCATCGCGAACAACCCCTACGATAGAAACAACTATCACTAAGCATATAGCTTAGTGGTGTAAAAACTATGGGTTTGGAGCCCTCAAATTCGACAAGTTATCATTCTCAAGTCAAGGGCAGCACGATCAAAACAAAATCAGTAAATCAAGTAAACAATATACAAGGAGTATCAAGTTCAATATATAAAGGTCTAAATGTCAAGAATGATCATAGCACAACTTTTCAAGAGATTCAATAACAAGGCTCACCCAATATATACATCATGTCGTCACACTAAGCACGCGCATGTATCAAGAAGGATCAACGCCCTACATCAAGAAGGGTCAAAACCCAATAATCAAGAGAACCAAGAACCATATTAAAAATGGCTTCCTAGTTCTTACTTAAAATGGACAGTTTCCATTCTTAAGACGAACTAAAAATCCAGAGTCAAGATGGCAAATGATCCGAACCAAGAGGCATGCCAAGAGTGACGAAGTCACAGCCACAAGAAAGACAAGGTCCCAACAAGAGTGCTAAGTGATCAAACAATCCGTACAAGTGGGCGAGTTACACAAGCGTCTTTAATGTATTAAAGAATACTAACACGACAATGCAAAGTAACAAAGGGTAACCAAGGTACCAAGATAAACTTTCAGATATACCAGCAGGTAAAAAGAGTACAAGTACAAGTTTATACACAAACCTCAGTTCTTTAGCACACAAACAGTCCAACAAAACTCCACGAGTCAAACCGTTGACCAAGCAGCGTATCAAAGTTTTCAACTTGTATACAAGGATATACAACCTTAAAAAATGAATTCAATAACTTATTTACTTTCTAGCAGCTTAATAATGATGATGTAAAAATAGGGTTTTCATCACAAGTAAGCCTTGCCTGTACAAATACGACTATGCTCCCAGAACAGTAAATTCTGGCCATCCTAGTGCCTCATGTCGCAATTAAGATTTGAAATGGCAAACGGCCAAACTGGACTGTATACTCTTCATGAAAGATGTAGGTACCTCTCTTAAGGTTACAAACAACCAAGAATCACCGCAAAATATATTTTGTATCAAAAGATATATTCAAAACACTAACAGTTGTCCATACAGGATTTCAAACTTCAAAATCTAGACAGAACTTGTCCTATGATGCGTCCCATATTTCGAATCCATAACAACCAAATTAGAGTTTAACATAAACATAAGAGTTGTACATATACGAATTATCCTTCCAAATCATATTTATTAACAGTAAACAAAGTTCTATAGAATGAGATATTCTTAATCTACTAAATGCTACCCAACTCAAAAACAGGTTTTACTACTTACCAAAGAGAAGAGTGTAACTCGATTTCCAGCCAAAAGGACCAAGATTTTCTCTTGTGATCTTGAAGAACAACATGTTAGATAATGTTCTAAGGGACTTATACTTCAGCTAAGATGAATTTCCTAAGAGGAGGTGTCAAAATATAGTAACACAAGAGGTGCTTATCATATACACAACTGTCCCTAAAAGTTGGCTGCCCAAATAATAGTGTGCTGCCCAATTGCATACATATACACCTATATATATATATCCTTCACCTCCTTTTTAAAACTATACATATTTCTAATTAAAACATTACGCAAATACCCCCATATAATACATTAAATTACGATGATAATTATTTTAAGCAAGGTTGCAAATATAACATTATTTCAAGTTCCCAAAAAAATGAGAATAAAACATATTGTAGTAATTAAGCAGTGGTTTATCGACATGTGACTCTTGTTAGCATTTTCGGGGTGTTACAAAACAACTCTTAAATCGAAACGATTACATCAAGAACTCCACAATCCCATCAAATCTCAAGAACTAAAGCAAACTTCAAGAACATAATTCAAGAACATCATATTTTCAACTTTCTAGGAACGGATTTCGCTGTAACAAATATGATTGGCGCGTGGGTGAATGAACCCAACGCTATGAGAGTCTCACATACCTTGTAGGATCGAATCCTTGGCGAATTCCACAATCAAAATCGCAAGAAATTGACGAATCTTGAGCTTCTCTTCTCCTTTCTCCTCTTTTCTCTTCTCTCAAAGCCTTAGTGTATTTCTTAATTGCGTAAACTAAACTAACTCAGTTTAGACTCCAAATAATTTACCAAAAACAGATTTAATTAATTGGGTAAGGAAAAGACTAAACTACCCTTCAAAAATCCGGATTAGACTTTCCTTATTTGAACAGCCCAACTTCAAATGGGCATATCTCACTCATACGAACTCAGAATCGTGAAAACTCAGCGGCGTTGGAAAGATTATTCCGATATATTTTCTACGATATCTAGAAACACACCTAACTCATCCCGATCTAGGAGTTATGGTTGCTTGAAGTTGGCCAAAAACTCAACTTAACATACTTGACAATTTTCCAGATTTTTATATTCTTTCCAAAAATGACTATTTCCAATTTTTAACTTCTTTCTAGTTCTTTCAATTAGCGAGATGTTACAGTTGCGTTCCGACACACTAACATGGATCGGGTGTTGCGTTCCAACACACTAACTTGGATCGGTTGCCACGTTCCGACATAATTATGGGATCAGTTGCCACGTTCCGGCATAAGCATTGGATCGGGTACCACGAATCGGTACACTAACGGTTTGGGTTTGGGTTCCATGAGAAGACCATTGACTTGACATAACTGTATATCTTGAGAATTGTGAAATTGTACGTTGTTAATAAATGATGTTGATATTGTATATGTTCGGTGTATGCATGTTGCACTTAGTGGGATAGCCACGTGATCCTACATGTACACGGTGGTTGTGTACTGATATTGTACTTGCTCTTTCTTTGTTGAGTATAGGGTATCTTCCGGCGGCTATTGACGGACCTCGTTTAGAAGATCAGTGATCGTTTTGAATTCAAGGGTGAGCCAATTCTTTCGGGCTGCCATGAGTTATCTTTCTGTTTATGTCCATATTTCGGACTTAGACTTTCTAGTTAGTTATTCGTATGATAGATTAGGGGTTGTACCCCTTCTTGTTTAGACTTATGGTTCTTGTTAGAGTTTTGGTACATTGACTTTCAGGTTCTAGGCGTTACTTCCGCATTGTTTTGTTAGACTTTTGGAGTTTATGGGAACTCTATTTCTTTTCCTTAGCATTTAAACATGCTTCTGTATCTTTAAATGCCTTAGTTTTGATTAAGTTGTGTAGTTCTTGGTTAGCTAATTAGTATTAATGGTTCTTCCACCGGATGGTTAGTGTGGGTGCCACTCACGACGGTCTAGGTCGTGACACAAACGACCCCTTAGAATATTGATGCACCATTGAAGAAAGAAGGAAAATATATTTAATGAATTTATACTCTCTTTTTTTTTTTATAAATAACTCAACATTTAATTAAGTTCATCATTCAATCCTTACACATAATATTGGCCCAATCCCATAAATTATATAAGCATAATATATATATATATATAAATGTTTCATTTAATTTGACTTCAGCTGATATTTATATCTTCTAACTTTGGGTGTACCTGAGTAAACACTTAAACTTGTATAAAGTAGAACAAATATACACATTCATCCTACATGACATCCTACATGACACTTATGTGTCCTACGTGATGATGTCATGTAAGACTCGTGTATCTACTTTTTAAATTTTATACAAGTTTAACTATCTATTTGTACACACTCAAAGTTAATAGGCGTCATAAATATCAGCGAAAGCCAAATTAAAAGACGTATTTATGTATAATGTCAATTATATATACACAATATATTTAATATAACCAAGAAATTATGGATCCACATGCAACACAATTTGTATACTAAATTTGCCCTTGACAAAAATAACTTGACCTTTTCACTAAGAGAGGAGTTAAATATATGTACAAGTAGCTAGTACGTTGAGTTGTACATTGACCTTTCGATTGTGTAGATTTGCATGGGTTGTTGAGGTTCCACATCTAATTTAAAGATGCCAAAAGCCAGCATGTGCTGTGTGCCATGTGAAAACGATGCTGCAAAACAAAACATAAATGGAAGATTCCCTCCACAATCACGCTATATTCTTATTTTACTTTACATAACCAAAAAAAAATACTCACCACCAAAAATAGTAGTAACATATTCATTTTTAGATTATCAACTTTTTCATAGTCATTGTCGTTATCATTACTATAGTTACTTGCTTATTGCTTTCCACTTCCTATAATCATTCATAAACCAGCAACATAATTAATTCTTTTCGTTGCTAAGAGGTTAGCAGCGAGTATAATAGTAACAAATAATATTCCATCGCTAATTTGATTTAACGACAAATACATATAAATTAGCGACGAATTTCGTGCGTCGCTAAACACTATTTTTTTTTAAGTATCCATGTCATGAGAGAGAAGGAGAAGAGAGATTGTTTCTTTGTGAATTGTGAAGTTAAAATTGTGTTTCATTCCACATGTGTGAGTTCATTATATAGCAAAGAAAGGAAAAATATATAATCCAAAGTTTAACTAACAACCTAATAACTGACAACTAACAAATTTTAAGCTAATAACAGACTGACTAGTGACTACAGTACTAAAGCCAATGCGTACTTCAAATACAACATAATATATTTTAATATAAATACATCTCAATAGTAATTAATATATTTATATACGCATGTATAATGAGCTTAAGTATTATTTCACAGTAAAAATAATGTTGTCTTTCATCTTTTTCAACTTTATTATTAGTGATACTTCAATTATGTGATATTCATTTATTTTTCTTTCTGATAAATCTTTTCATTCTCTTTATATATTAAAAAAAATTATGTGATACATTTGCTTGAAAGTGTGATTATGATCCATTCATAATATTTATTCATTAACAAGTTGAACCTTTAAAATATTACACTATGTGATAATACTAGTTTAAATAAAATGGGGCTGAATAATATATTTACTCTTGAAAAACAGAAAATATTAGAAATGAGTTAATGATGTGAGAAAAACTTTAGTTTTAATTATTTTTTATTTCTGGTATTTTGAAGAAAATAAAAAGAAGGGAAACAAGCAACCAATGAGACAATGTACATGAATGTTGATCTTTTTAATGTTAAGAGTTGAGACATTGATCAGAAGAGACATATCATTGTTGGAGAATAAAAGAGTGGCCTATTTATGAAAGCCAGCTGTGTAGTTCCCTACTCTTTGCTGTTGTGTTTATTATTTAATTAAATATCCATGTTGTTTTGTTTCATAATAATAATAATAATAATAAATATCCTTGAATCATGTCACATGGATTTATTTATGCATTAATAGTACGTGAGTATAAATATTAACAAACTTATGATAATTTTTGTAACCTAGGTTATTTTTCATTATTATATGAAGTTATAATATATAAATAATATGTTATTTAAATTTTGCATCAATTGATATCTTTTTTTTAAATAAATAAATTGAATATGTATAATTAGATATTTAAATTTGTATTAAGTGAACAAGTAGACATCTGCATACTTGTTATTTTATGTGGCGTCTTATGTGTATTATGCCAATAAAAAATTTGTGTTTAGTTGTTCAATTTTATGAAAGTAAAAGTGTTTATTTGTGCGCATCCAAAAGTTGAAAAAGACAAGTTTCAACTGTTAATTATCTGCCTTCCAGCTAAACTTTTTTTTTCTTTCTTGAACATCTTTATTATGTGACAATTTTATGATTACTACCTAGTATATCGTTTTGTATAAAAGTTAAAAAGCATTTAAATTTATTTTCTCTTGAAATATGATTTGAAGGGGTTGTTTAGCACTTAGTAGAATATATAAGAATAATATTAAATAGAATGTATTGTTAATGATGATACTAATTATATATATTTGTATTAATCATGTCGAGATATTTTTAATGCATTGTTTAATTTAGTATATTAAAAATATCATGCATTCCATAATTTTTATATAAAAAAATATTTATTTAAAAAATAATAATGGTGGGTCCCCCTTGGTAGATCTGTTGTTTTAGAAGAGTAGTTTAGTAGAACAGGTAAGAAAGTTCCGTTTGGTGTCGTTGTTTGAATACTCTCTTACAAATATACTGTCTTCTGTTTTGCTGTTTGTTTTTTTTTAATAATTTGGACCACATGATCTATATAAAGACAGATAATATATATATATATATATATATATATATATAATGTGTTCAATTTATGAAAGTACATATTTTAATTAATTAAACGTTAAATGTGTTTAGATATATTTGATACTGATCAAATAAGAATCTATAGATATTATAGGGACTAAAAGTGCAAATTTACCACTTTTTTTTTTTTTTAAAATTCCAAAATAAATAACAGAAGGAAAACAATGATAAAAGTTATAAGCCCCTTGATGTTCTATAACTAATTTGGAACCTATTTGAGGGAAATTACTTACTTAAAATTTGTAACGGATGTATAGTATGATTATGATATAAGACTATAGCAATAGGACCATTTAAAATACTAGAAACGAATAAAAATTAAAGGCATAATATATGAATATGTCATTTAATTTGGTCTCATATTTATATTTTTTAATTTTGTGTATATACAAGTGGACACTTAAATTTGTTGAACAAGTAGACATACACATCATACATGATATAATAGGCATCTCACGGGGCATTATACAGACCAGTTTAAGTGTATTTCACGTGAACTGTCATTTAATATGTGTGTGTCTATCTGTTCAATTCTATATAAATTTAAGTGTCTACTTATGCACATAAAAAATTGATAGATATAAATATGATCTGAATCCAAATTAAATGAAACGCTTATGTGGTAATTAGAGGTCATGTCAAAGCAAGTAGGATGTCAATTATATCTCATCCGATCCCATTTTAATTTTGAGGTACATTATTGTTTTCTTAATGTTAGGGAAAAAAGAATTAGAAATATAACTCAAGTGAAAAAGGGCTTAATTATGGTACAAGTACATTTAAGAAGAGGAAGTGATGGGAGTGATAATTGGGTAACTCATGTCACTACTTTCTTTTCACTCAGTGTTTGGTATTCATATTGGAGTTCGAATAAGTTTAAATTTGCGTAGGAAAATTCATATTAGAGGGTAAATCGCTCCCTAACAAATGAGACTCAAACCCAAAATCTTTGTTTAAAGATAAAAGAGTAATTACCACTCCATTCTAACCTGGTTGATAATTCATGTCACTATACTTCATTGTCCTTTTTGAATGAGAATGATTCTAAAGTGATCGGAGAAGATACTCTTTAGCAATTTCACTTTTAAAAAAAAAAAATAAGAATATGTGGATCTACTTATAATAGTGCAATCAAATAAAGGAAGAAACAAAAATAAAGTGAATGATAAAAGGCAAAAAAGTAGGATTTAATTTACAACTATAGTAGTTTTTCATCATTTTATTCTTTCTTTCTTTGCAGGCTCCAATAACTCAAAACTTCACATCAAATGTATCTTTGTCTACACAAAGGCAAGGCCAATTTTTAATAACGAATATACTTCTTAGTTCTTACAAATGGTACTATATACTAAAGAGTTTCTCATTCTTTTTGTAAAAAAAATGAAAATATTCAATGAGGATTCCTCCTACATTCTTTTTATAATTTTTGTTATTGAAAATGACTGCAATGATACATCTATCCAAGGATAATTAGTATAATTTAACAGTAGTTGTAATAGGAAAAAGTAAGCATATTTTAAAGGTGTAAATAAATCACAAAATAAAGTCAATACTAATGTTGTCAATAAGAAACAATAGTAATAGAAATAATAATAATTAAACATTAATGAATAATTATTACTCTTTTCCATTTAGCTGCTCACTTTATTAAATCAAGAAAATATTAATTCCTCCTATATTACGTACCCTTGCAATTATTATTTCTAAAAAGTGATCACATTTGTTTGTAAAATTCCCAAGAAATTTTTTAAGGGAGTAAAGTAGTGAACTTATCTTATTATTTATGATTTCTTAAGCACAATATAAAATAAAAAATGATCAACTAATATAAAGCGGAAATAGTAGGCTAATTTGAAGGGGAAAAAATAGTCAAACGTATGAAAGTAATCGTCTATTGTCTTATTTTGTGTCATATAAGTGATTAATTTATTTCAAAAAAATATTTAACCACAAGATATGTACATGTAAATTGAAGTGTACCATTTAGAGGAGCAATGAAAGTGATAATACAAACATAAACTTAAAGAGAGATTTTTCTATCTTTTGTCTGTTGACATTTGACTCCTCTTGTATTATTTTAATTTCTATAAAATAAAGAAGAAAAACAGAAAAGTATAGTGTTTGGTTAATCAACAACCTTTGTAGTGATAGCTATGTTGATTAGAGGATAATGGACGCTCCTAATACCTTCTGAAAAGGAAAGAAACTGCTTTTTCACCTATAATAATAAATTAATGATGCTACGTCATTTTCACTCACTTTATTATATATCAAATCAATAAATAAATACATAACGAATAATTTTTATATATAACTTTGTGATATAGCTATTTTTTTTTATGTATTTTAATTTCAAATTTTGTTTAATCAATGATATATTTATGTGAAATTGAAAATTGAGTTAGTAAAGTTGAATTATTTGCTTCTAATTTATTTATTTCTTTTTAAAAAAGAGAAAATGGTAAAGAATAGCAAATATTTAAACCATATTAAATGTGAAATTCTAATTCGCAGCTATAGTTTTATCAAATCTTGCTATTCGTCTGATTTGTATAATTCGTTTGATTTGTATAAATCTAGAACTTGTATAATTCGGTTCCTGATTGTATAAATCTAGAATTTTGTATGTGTTTACCCTCACTATTTGTATACGATTTATGAAAATATCATAATAAATTATCATGTTCGTATATTGAAAAGCGAAATATACAAACGAAGTTCTGAAAAATTCTAAATATATAAATACAAAATTTGTATATACTTACTCTATTTGTATATTCGCAAGCGAAATACACAAACGGGCAGAAATATATGATCGCAGCCTCCATAACAAACGGAACTATATCTATGTAGTGCAATTATAAAAATATAGCTATAAAACCTCATTATGTCTATTATATTTGCTATTTCTCAAATTTTATACAAAAATAAGAAATTGTGACAATGTATACTTTTCTTTCTATTTTTAATCACAAGTTTTTGGATTTTGGTCTTACTTTTTTGAATTGTGTATATAGTATCCCAACTTTTAAACATGTAGAAAAAAGAAACAGGAGATTATTTCAAAAACTAATTTACGAACAAAAAAGTGTTTTCAATAATCAAAGACGGATTAAGGGGTCAAGTTCAACGCACGTTACTTTTTGCTTGACAAATAAGATTTATTTGTTATATTGGTAAATTCGTTATATAGATTAGAATGATAGAGAAATTATGTATTAAAAAAAAAAAAGATAAAGATTTAATTTAGAGAGTAACTGGTTGGATAATTAATTTGGGTCGTCGATCATTCATGTGAATTGATCCAGTCCATTAAGATAAGATAGGAGGAGATTTAACGGCGGCCGTTGAGGAACAACAATACTCTCTCTTTTGCCTATAGATTCATCTTTCAACATAGAAAGAGAAGTGTGAGAAAATTAGAATTCTCACAACACAAAAATAAAATAGAAAGACATCTACTTTATGAAAAAATGTCTTTTTTCTAGTGATTCGAATTTAGACTTTGGATTGATTCTTTTGATAGTAAAATCAACAAATTTTGTTGTAACTATAAGATACATAATAGTTGTTCTTGCTCCTTTAATTATATTACAGTAACATTAATATTTAAAATGTTCAATTGAGTTAAAAGAGGGAGAATACTTATTATTTAAAGTGGAAAAATATGTTTAACTTTTAAATTAATACTCGAGGAAGAAAATTATTTTCATCTAAAATAAGATATCTCACTTTGCAATACAAATGAACACTCCAAAATAAAGTTGGCAATTAACAATTACAAAAATAATACTAGTAATAACTCTATTTAGAAAATAGCATTTAAAGTAAAAAAAAAATGCTGATAAGTTATAATAATAATAATATGGTGGTAAGATACTATTCAAGTTTGAATGTCTCATAAGTCTTATCCTACTAGGTAGTGCGGTTTGAAATAGACGTCACTTTTGGGTAATAAAGTTTCAACATCCTTAAATTTAGTGAATAATTGAAAGAAAATGCTTTTCCTAATTTTGTCTTTCTTTCTTCACTTAAAAGGACCATCATTATGAATGCATAAATTTTGTATAGTAACTTAATAATACTTTATTTAACTTATGTGTATTAGTTATATTCTTTACTAATTAACTAAATCACATTTTGCGCAGTCATATTTTTCTATAATTAGTTAATATAAAAAAATTATGAAATTGCATTACCAGAAACTATATATGTCTGTGTGAAAAAATCAAACATAAAATAACAAATTAAAGAAAAATAAATAAATAAAATTAGTTTCAAGAAAAAAAGAAAGAAAGAAAAAAGAAAATTATAATTTTGTCGGGAAGCAATAGAAAGACATATTTCTTTATGCATCAATTTTATATATGTTGTTATCTCTTTTTTGGGTGTTTTAAATTATTTATGTTATTTTACTAATAACTTTCTTTATATAATATTATTTACGTTTATAAATTATTTAACTATTTAAATTTAGAGTTTATGTAGTTTCTCTTACTTGTAATTTAATTTTTTTTCAAAATTATTACTTTAAAATATGAGCATATCAATTAGTACAATTAATAAAATTAATAATCTAAACTTTTTGTACATCTACACAAAACTTTCATATGAAAAGCATAAAAGGGTAATTCTAAATTAACGAAAGGAAGTAGAAATTATATTCAATTCACACATCTACTAATCAATTAATATTTTGTACAAAAATTACATTTAAAACAATAAATACACAAGAGAGTTCAAATATCAATTTGGTATAGAAGCTGAATAATTATGTAATCCAAACATCAATGTAGAAATATGAAGAAGTTAAAAACATTATATCTAGGGGTGTACATGACCGGGTTGGTTCGGATTTTTCAAATATCAAACCAAACCATTTGTATAAAAAATTTAAATTTATAAACCAAATCAAACTAATAAAATTCGGATTTTTTCGGGGTTTTCAACCTCGGGTTGGTTCGGATTTTTCAAATACCAAACCAAACCATTGTGTCGAATTTTTTAATTTATAAATCAAACCAAACTAATAAACCTCGATTTTTTTCAGATTTTTGGATTTTTTCGGTAAAGTTTGCATACAAACATATAATTAACTTGTGCTCCAAATATTTCTTTAGTCCAACCAAAATACAATTATTTCTTAAAAAAATAACACAAAATATGAGATGAGTACTGATGACACAAAAATATTCAATAAAAAATAATAATGAAATCATCATATAAAATAAATATTGCAAAGTCATAATGAAAATGATCATAATTTAAAAGTAC
>JAJOOO010021485.1:0-16422 GCA_029582685.1 Solanum piurae
GTGTTTGGCCATAGTATTTGGGAAATATATTTCACTTTTTTAGAAAAATATGATTTATACCCATAAGTTTTAAAAACTATCAAAACTAATCATAAGTTTGTATTACAAGTCAATTGAATCTTTGTTGTAACAATAACAAATAGTGTCCATGACACTAGAGAAATGTGGTAGTTTGGAGTGAGTGCAACAAGCATCATTCCATACATCGTGAAGTAGACAAAGCACATGATTTTGTTACCATGAGCCGATTGTTCATCATTTTCATCAACAACCATATCATCATTTAATGTTCACTAAATATTTCATCACTACTTTGGTGTTCACGTGAAAAATTATGTAATACGACACAAACAATTACTATAAAGGGTGTTTTTGTAAAATATAAAAGTTCGGGGTAAAATTTTAATTTTCAAAAAATCTCAAATAATGAGATTTGGCCCAAATACTAGAAAAAACTAGTATTTGGGAATTTGGGATATTTGCCAAAAATATTTGCCAAATAATGGCAAATTATATGAACAAACACTATTTGCCAAAAAATTTCCCAAATATTATTTGGGAAATCTATGGCCAAACGGGCGTTGTTGCTAAAAATTACTTTTGATGATAAAATATTTTGTTGCTAATTACAAATAAATAATGACATTTAATTATTTTGTATTGGTATTATTTATTAAATTAGAGTTGCATAAATTAAAAATTAAACAATAAAACATACTAGATAATAATAAAATTCAGCCATGATCATATAATTAAAAACAACGAAAATTATATTGAGATAATATCTCATTATAAACTCCTTAAATAAAAGTAACATATGTCCAATAATAAGAAAATCTAACTGAAATATACTAAATATTACTCCTAAACTTAGACAAATAATTAAAAGTTCCTTCCAAAGTAGCAATAATGTGGTGACATATAGCTTGCAATCGATTTTGATTTAATTCTCCCCTTTTATACCTGTGAAAAAATAAATAAAACAAAATTAAGAATTAATTTAAAGTATTTATGCTAAGTTTAAAAAGTAAAATATACAACATAATTTGTCTTTCATATATTGTAATGCGCAGTTTTATAAGATTATTGGATAGATGGTCCCTGGTATTACAATTCAATTTCTTCCATCTGGGAAGAGTTCTATTCAGTCTCATTTTCAGATACGACAACTACTTTTCTGCTAGGACCAATATGATTGATTGTAAACTATAATAAGTAATAATAATAATAATAGGATTTATGCTCGTGGGGTGGGGGTTGATATTTACTTTTGATTCATTAGTTTATTCAAATGGACTTCATTTTATTTTAGTTAACAATTAGTACAAGTGAGGCTTTGCCCTCATGGTTTATCCTACTTACCAAGCACAGTAGTTCTATTATGATATAAGCAATCAATTTTTTTTGCATTTCTTTGTACCAAGTTACTCAGCCCTATATATGTTCCTGCAAAGCATTTGCTTCAATAAAATTTCCTATTTTAGTCTAAGACTAAGACCCAACCTCTTTACAAACTATATGAAGTATTTAAGCTACTAAACTCATTAGTTAATCTCTTGCTCAGTTAAGTTACTAAGTAAATCTGCTTATAACTACTTGTAATTCGACAGTAAAAATAATCACCTTCTATCATGCATAACTAGAAAGCTTTTGTAGATAGCAGTTGGTACTGGAGGAAGATTTACACCATGAAAGACAAAATGAGACGTTGGTATATGCAAGATAGGTACAGGCTGACGGGAGGTGAATACTCAATCACAAGGAACTATATTGATACTAGAGGGCACCACAACAGTTCACATATTGTTGAATGCATTTGGAGTGCAGTGGCTCAACCTAAACATAGATTTATTCTATGGTTACTTGTCCAAGACAGACTGCTAACTAAGGAAAGGCTGATGAAGAAGAACATCTCAGTGGAGGAAGTTAATTGTTGTTTATGTGGTGCTCAGAAGATGGAAACAGTCAAACACTTGTTCAATGAATGATCATGGATCACTGAGGTCAACATGGGTGTTGATTAATGGACATGCTTGCCTATACAACTGGGGGAAGTGAAGGAAGTAATGCTGAAAATTAAAAGGAAGAAACGGAAGCAGTTTCAGAAACAAGTGATAGCTGCGAATTGGGGGGCAATGATCTACCATACTCGGAGAGTCCAGAACTGGATTTTTTCCAAATGAGTACATATACAAACAACTGAGATACACACACAAATTAAGAGGGAGATTTTACATAGAATAGGCATACTCAGTTCATCAAAGAGAGCTTGCAGATGTAGTGTTTTTCTGCAAAGGCTGAAAGTGTAACTAGTTTTGTGTCTTGTTGGAGGCTTGAGATGTAGTTGTTGTGCTCAAGGGCTCTTTAGGTGTATGTTTTCATTTTAGTAATGGTAATGTTTATATGGTTACAAAAAAAAAGATAGACATTATATTTCTTTTGATCTCCTACTCTCATCAAGTTGTTGACTACCACATCATCTAGTAATGTACTAATTAACTTTACCTTTACAAAGTAACACACCTCCAAGACAACTCTAAGGATTACTATAAACTTTAACAATAACAACATTCTAATTAAGAGATTAATTAATACTATCATGGATAATAAGAGATCTCAAAAGTAACAACCAAGTCTAAACATGATTGTTTTTACTACTAAGAACTCTAACAACAATTTCCAGGACCTTCCTTTGGAGAGTAACAGAAAAACACACAAGTTTTTCCTAGTTAAATGATCTAATATGGTTAGACCAAAGCTGCAAGGGGGCTTGACAATAAGGGACTATTGTGACACTTGCAGTATTTGGTTTCAAGGAATTGGTTGTCCTAATATGAGTTGTTTACAGCTACTACATCATATACATACCGAAACACCCCCACTTTATGTTAATCTTCATTTTCTTGAATACCTATCAAACTAGTTACCTCATATTACCAATTTTTTCTATAAAAAATTAAGAAAAAGCATACCAAACCATCACTCAATGAACAGATACACTAGCAGCAAGGAGTAAGAGACTGATAAGGATAGTAATTGTAACTCTATAATGTTCATATCCTACTCACATGGTCTTAAAAGCTACAAAATTTTGTAATAAGAAGGAAATCTCCTCTTAATCTCTAGCTACTAGCAATGCTTCCCTCTATAATGTACTATATCATTTTCTACACTTTTTCCAGTAACATTAGAAGCAACTGAAATTTAAAGTATTGGGCATGATTAATATTGATCTGTTTTAGGCAAGGTATTAACTTGTACATCATGATATAATGAATTTGTATAGACTACAACTTATTAAACATGAAATTTGAGTTAGCAAAATAAAAATAGAAATATACCTTAAGTCAGCCTTCTGATGGAGCGGTGCATCATAAAAAATTATATGCAAAGTTAGATACTAAATTTTACATATTTATTAAAAAAAATTAAATAGAAAATATCATATAAGTTTGCATTACTTCTAACCTTGATGGCGATGAGCGAGCAAAGAGTTGTATCTTCCTAAACATGTCTTCTTGGCGTGCTACTACAGTGTCCAACTGAGAATTTAATGCTTTTATTTGTGACTGTTGGTCTTGAATCTGAGATTGCTGGTCTAGTATCTGAGACTGTTGGTATTCTACCTCAGTTTCAGCTGCATTTAATCGTTTCTGTAAGTCATGTTGGGCACTAGCATCTTCTTGTTTCGCCTTTTTGAGAGAGTCTTCTAACTCTGTCGTTCTCCTTTGTGTAGCTCTTGTAGTATTAGGTTTTGGACCATACCCAAGGCCTTTTATATATCCCAACTTTGTACCAAGAACAGTATCCACAATTTCATCAATAGTCATGGAAGACTCTCCCGAAGTATATATATCTTTCAAATCAATCATGTTGTTCTACATAAAAAATATGAATACTATTTAAAGGAGAAGGAACAACTTCAGAAGAATATTAATCAGACAAATGCAATGAGTATATGAAGTATAAATATTAATTTTCTTACATAATGAGTCTCCGCCTCTAGGGAAGACCATCCTTTTTCACTCGTGTAATGAGTATGCTTGTAAAACTCGATTCTATCAGGCTCTACTCCTTCAGGTTTAGTCCCACCCTTTATAATAAGAAAATAATTGAAATAGTACTAAATTTTTATTATTTAAAAGAATAAAAAGGGTATAACTTACCATTTCAGCACGAGCTGCTACAAACGCTTTTGACCCCATGAAATGATTAGATTTAAGCTTAGTTATATTGACCTTGTTTATGTCGTATCGTTTCTACAAAAAGAATAGAAATATTGTAACTTTAATAACAAAGACTATAAAATGAATCTAAATTACCTTATGATGTGGATTGATCCACATGTCACAAAGCCTATTTCAATTTTCAGGGGTCAACTCTGGCACTTCAATTTTACGAGCTTCTTCCTCGAAGTGTGCACTTTCAAATAGTTGTTTTAACTTGTAACGCCACTGTCTGCTTCTATTTTTCAGGATATCTTCGCAACTATCACGTAATGCTCATCCAAATTAATCTCAAACCTCTCCTAGAAAATCAAATAAGTTTTGAAGACACAAAAAAATGATCAAAATCCCTGTTATATTAAAATAAAAATCATCACATCTCCTAGCATCGTAATTAACTTCAATCTCACTGTTTTTTTAACTATCTAAGCTGAATCTTCTTGACATCATTATTACAATCTCTTAGTTTATCAAAAAGTAATAATAATTATAGTTCATACGTGAGTACTCTAGATCCATATGGAGTAAGCTTTTACACTAACAAGGAGAACCTAGAAAAACATTTAAATGGGCTGAAGAGTTGGAGTAGGCACAAGCTAAAGGCAAAAGCTCTACTGCTTTAGTTTACAGAATGTCCTTGGCCGCATAAGCTTACAATATTTTGATTGAGATGAATATCCAGGCTGAAAATGTTGATCCACAAGTTTCTATCTTCTTTAGAAACTACTGATCCACACGCATCTTCTTGATATCATTTATATGATCTCTTACTTTATCAAAATATAATAATAATTACAGTTCATATGTGACTATTCTAGAGTCATATGGAGTAAGTTTTTACACTAACAAGGAGTACCTAAAAAGCATTTAAATGGGATGAACAGTTGGAGTAGGCATTGAGTTATGCTTATATGAAACAAACAAGACTGATTATTGTCACCATTTCTGAAAAGGGTGTTTATTTCATTATATTTTATTATTATTATAAAAATTTGTAGTTAATTGTTATTACTGATTGAGCTAGCGACTCACTCTCTGCTATATTTTATTATAGAGATCGCAAGTGACGTCGATGATGCTTTTTTTAGCTAGAGTGCACGAGTTGAAAAAATTTTGGTTAGCGGAAATTGCTTTGTGTGGGCAAGAAGATATTTATTTGATATCGTTCTTTTCTATTTAACTATTAAAGTTGCTTCATTAGTCAATTCACTATTGTCATATGTATTGTTTTGTCATTATCGACTTGTGACTAGTATTAGACTTCTTTTCATATTTTGAGATGAATTCAATATTATTATATTTTGAATAGAATGTTGATGATTATTATGACTTATTTTTGGCGATATTGGTCGGATATGTTATTGATTCTAAGACAGGAATATTTTTAGACAAGCCCAAAAACAGGGGAAACTCTGCCCAATTTTATATAAATTATTGTTAAGGCTTGCTTTGAATCCTACTCCTTAGTATCGGTTACGGTTTTAAATTTGATAGTCACACAAGTAATTTAGCTAGTGAATGCATATCACTATGGACACAAGAAGATCATTCGCAACTAGTAATCTTATTGAAATTATTAAGGTTTCTTCTAATTTAATTAGATATTACGATAATGTAATTCCACTTAAACATATTAGAATGATTGAACTGAATGTTGTGTTTTAATTTAGTTGGTAAGGCTAATGATACTACTTTATAATGATATACTTCTGTTGTTACAACATGTTAATATTTTTTATTGGTAATATGTATTTTTTGGTTTGATTATAAAGTCTACATGTTAATTAGTAGAAAATATCTTAAACTTTAATATTTTCCACATATGTAGTAAAAGAAACATACTAACGAATTGCAGAGAGTTTTGATGGCAATTTTTTTTTTTTATGATTTAATAATAATAATTGTAACTTTTGTTGCATAGGTTTTGATTATTGGTATTTTTGAAGAATAATTTTTTTTAACTGATTTATTCATCAATTTGTTGGGATTAAATTAATTACCGGGGTACAATAATTTCAATTTTAAACAGTCGGGGGGGGGGAGGTGATAGGACCCCGTGAAGTTTAAGTGTGTAGTTGGAAATTCGGTAATAGATTAGGGGGGCATTTGGCCATTTTCTCAAGAATATGCTTAATATATACTACTTTCACCCCAAATTAATAATACATTTTTTTTTTTAATTTTTGCAATTTTAGGTGATATAATTTAAAATTATTATTATTATTCACTAAGTATGAATGCACAAAATTTAAATGATACAGTAACATTTATTTCCCAATCTTGCTAGCAGTATTGCGCCTCCCGCCCATTATGTTATTCAAGAAAAAAATTATATGATATGGGTTATATTAAGCTGGTGGTATATATCCTAAATGGTCTACAATTGTCTAAACTATTCATGATCCACATTTTCAAAATAAGAAATATTTCGCGATGAAATAAGAATTGTAGCTAGAAAGGTGTTGAACGTGCATTCGGAGTTTTGCAATCACGTTTTACAATTATTGCATAATTGTCACATTTTTGGAGAAAGAAAATTCTACATGATATAATGAGTACATGTATTATACTAAGCAACATGATAATAGAGGATGAACATGATCTTAATGCCCCAATTCAAGATATCGTAGAGGCTTCAACTGTAACAACATAAATTGTGGTAGATGAAAATCTCTAGTTTGAATAATTTTTAGCTAGATATAAAAAAAATTAAGGATAAAAATACTCATTTGAACTCTATAATACATTAATAGAGCATTTATGGGAGCAACACAATAATCTTGAAAATTGAGTGTTTATGTAATGCTTATGTAATCGTATTTCACTAATGATTTTAACTATCTAATCAACACTCTTAGAAAGATGAAATTTTTGTACAGATGACTCAAATGGATTGAATTTTGCGTTAAAACGACCCGGTTCTCTATTTTGATAAATTGAGAACCTATATGTTTTTTTCCATCAGAAATGGGTCTTAGGCAAGAGGACCCATTTTCACCTATTTTATTTATTATTGTCATGGAAAGACTGATAAGTTTGATGAGAAAGGATTCAATCAATAACTGGATAAGAGGATTCAACATAAAAAATAAGGCCAATGAAGTTATGAAATTGACACATCTATTATATGCAGACGATACACTAGTGTTTTGTGAAGTTGTACAAGAGAAAATATGTTACCTTAGGGTAATATTGGTGGTTTTGAAGCATGTTCAGAGATGAGAGTGAATTGGAGGAAGAGCAACATTTTTCTGGTTAATGAAGTTCGGGAGATACAGACACTAGCAGATATTCTGAATGCAAGATAGAGAAAATGCCCACAATCTATTTAGGAATTCCATTAGGTGCTAAACACAACACCCTTCACATTTGGGATGGGATAATTGAAAAACCTGAGAATAAGGTGGCCTTATAGAAATCACAATATCTGCCTCTAGGAGGGAGAGTTACATTGATCAATTCAGTACTGGACTGCCTAGCAACATATGTAATGTCATTTTTTCCTATCCATGGGAAAGTGGTTAAGACTCTAGACAAGCTAAGAAGGGACTTCTAATGGCAAGGGAACAAAATCGAGAAGAATTGCAACCTGGTGAAGTGGGCTATTGTACAACAAATCAAAATATATGGTGGTCTAGGAGTGAGAAACCTAAAATTACAAAATGATAGCTTGATCATGAAGTGGCTTTGGTGGTACAATCAATAGGATCAGACCTTATGGAAGGGAGTGATGTCCCATAAATATGGACATGAGGAGCAGTGGTGTAGAAATGAAGTGATTATCATCTATGAAATTGGAGTTTGGAGGTCAATTAGAAATCTCTGGTTGACACTCAAGGCGAACACAAAGGTCAAAATTGGAAGGGGGGACATCTTTTCGGAAAAAGGATTGGTGTGGTGATGGCACCTTACAATCTTTATTTCCAGGACTCTTCTCTATATGTGTAAACCCTGAATGCAGCACACATGAAATATAGTCACCATAGGGATGGAATTTGTTTTTTAGGAGGTTCCTTAATGATGGGGAAATAGCCTGGGTGATAGATTTGATGAATAAGATTTATGGATTCCTTGGTACTAACATGGAAGAAGACAAACTCGATAATGCGTCATTGCAATGATGGCATGTTCTCAGTTAATAGAGTTTACAAATACGGATTAGCTAAAAATTACAGGTAGAATAGCAGGCTCTTGGAATACCATTTGGAAGAGTGTGGCTCCACCAAAGGTGAAGTGTTTTTCTTGCTTAGTGGCTAAGAGAGCTTGCTTGATACATAAGGTTATGCAGAAAAGAAGAATCAGCCTCTAGATGTACACTATGCAAAGAGGCACTTGAGACCAACAAACACTTTTTTCTTCACTGCAAAGTAACTGCACAAGTGTGGGAACTCTTCTTCAGCATAACTAATATAAACTAGAGCATGCCATAGCACACAACAGACCTCCTAAGTTGCTGGATGAAGAGAGGAGTAAGAGTCAGAAGAGGTGGTGTAGAACAGTTTCAGCCTGCATATGGTGGATTATCTTGAAGGGGAGAAATTAGAGGATCTTTTGAGGAAAAGAATGTTATGTACAAAATATGAAATGGAAAGTTATTACTACATTAAGATTTTGGTGTAAAGAACAAAATATAGAAGAAGAAATTCAATTAGTGGATTTTATAGGTTCCTTTAACTATCCATGACTTCTTTTGTAAATTTTGGAGGTGGCCAGCATAGCACTGAATGTTAAAGAATACAATTTTTACCAATTTTAAAAATAAAAAAGGGCCTAAAATATCTTCAAACTAATGGAAATGGTACAAAACTACCCTTCATCCACCTATTGGCTCCCAAATACCCCTGACATCTATCTATTGGCTCCCAAATACCCATTCATCTACCTTTGGGTCCAATATTGACCACTTTTATGGTGGATTATCATTTAAATAATATTTTTAATACGTGGCTACCATCTATTTGTTACAATTTAATTATTTAAATTAATTTACAAACTCACCCATTACTAATTATACCCGATCTAAATTGACTACAGTCGACCCAAGTTAACTATACCTGACCCAAATTAACTACACCCGCCCCAAATTACATTTACCCCACCGATTAAAACAAATACAACCTTCATTCCCAACACTTCACTTTCTCTTCCAACCTTACTTCCCCAATATATTCGCTTACAATCTAGAAAAACACTACCTAAATACACTCATGTATCACCATAAAAAATCACGAGTGTTTTTGTGATTTTTTATGGTGATACATGTGTGTATTTTGTACTGTTTTCCATATTGTAGGTGAATATATTGGGGAATAAGGTTGAAAGATGAAGTGAAATATTAGGAATGAAGGGTGTATTTGTTTTGATCCGTGGAGTAAATGTAATTTGGGACAGGTGTAATTAATTAATTTGGGTCGGGTATAATTAATAATGGGTGAGTTTGTGAATTAATTTAAGTAATTAAATTGCATCCAATAGATAGTCGCCACATTTAAAAAAATAAATATTTAAATGATAATATATTATAAAAGTGGTCAATATTGGACCCAAAGATGGATGACATGCGTATTTGGGAGTCAATAGGTGTATCACATGGGTATTTGGGAGCCAATAGGTGGATCAAAGGTAATTTTGTACTATTTCCAATAGTTGAAGGGTATTTTAGGTCTTTTCCGTTTAAAAAAAATGACTAAGCATAGTGCCACAACACACTTCTCATACCCTTGTTGTTTTTGTTACAAATATACCCCCAAACTTTCAAGAATGGTATGCCAATACCATCTGTCATACTTTTCATCTATTAGTTCCCTCGCCATCCAATAACTAGTGCATATTTTACCCTCCCACTAACGAAAGTCTCATTTGGTACATGTGGCGCAATCCTACGGCTCAACCCGGTTTGACCAATTATTTAACTCAAATTTCAAATACCCGCCCATTACCCGTATAACCCACCCGACCCAGAAATAAACTATCTAAAAAACCTAAAATCACAGCCCCTTCTCTCAAATCTTTCATTCATCTCACAAACTAAAACCCTAGCTCATCAGAGATTCTTCATTGTTTTCTTCGTCTTTTCTATGTCGATTCTTCATCGATTCCTCGTCTCCCTCAAATCAGACCTAAAACCATGTCTGAAAGTAGTTGTGATTCAATTTGTAACTCCATGATGATGACTTGTTTATGGTGAAATAACTCGTTGTTTCACTTCAAGGACTCTATTGAACCCCGGAAGAAGATTTTATAGATGTTTAAAACCTACGGTACGTTTTTTCACTAAATCTAAATTTGTATGATTTATGCTTCTATTTTGTTTGATTATGAGTTCTTCTTTATTTTTCTCATCAGATTGAAAATTGTGGATTTTGGAGGTGGGAAGATAGTTCTCCAAGAAATTTTTCCATTGAAGGAAATTTACTGAAGTCTAAATTGGAAGTTACTATGTTGAAAATGGAAAATTTGAGAGAGTCGTTGAATGCAATTAAGATTGAAAGAGACAATTTAAACAAAAAAAACTGGAGAATTTAGAGAGTTTAAACCACTTTGAGGTGAACTAATCAAGCAATTTAGAAGTGAAAGTATCGAAGTTGAAGATGTTGTGTATATTGTCACTTACTGTGTTTGTTGTATTTGTTGTTGCAATTTTCAAGTGATTTACTTTTCGTTAATTAGATGATGTGTAGCATAAGGAAGATATGTTCTTGAATGTAATTTTCAAGTGTTGATTATTTTCAAGTGTTAGTTAATTTCAAGTCTTCCTTTGTATTTGAGAATCTTATGTTTTGAATTGTGTTAGTGTATATTTGTCCTTTTTCCCTTTGTGATTTAGATGTTCCTCAAGCATAAGGAAGATATGTCTTGAATGTAATTTTCAAGTGTTAGTTATTTTCAAGTGTTCATTTATTTTAGATAATCTTCTTTTGAATTATGTTAGTGTATATTTGTGATTTGGATGTTGTGTATGTTGACACCCAATTTTGGCCCTCCACAATATAAATTAATCATCGAGCTTCTTAAATTCCAAACGATTTGAAATAATTGACTTTATAAAATTCAAAATATTCCCAAGTCATTTTAAGTAATTTTTTCATTTTTGTAAATTCTATATAATTTCGTATATATTTAGTATATTTTATGAATATTCGAAAATCGTCTCAAAAAAGTTTTAGTTTTACTTGAATATTTGGATTTAGTTTAGTTAATCAATATTTTATATTTTTAAACTAGTTAGTTTATAATTAAGTTTATTAATTTATTTTGTTAAGATTAAGAAGCTCGTTAACTAATTTTATTAATTCATCTTATTTTAATTTTGGCCAAATTCAACCAATTGCCTCAACTTGATCGAAATTGTAATTTACGTGGTTATTTTCTTAAGTCAAATTGACCACATCTTAGCTTCCTTTTCAAGACCCATTTATATCCAATTTGACCTAAATCTTTGCCCAACATTCCAATTCATTCAGCCGCCCATCAACCCATTTTCCAATTTCCAATTGGGCATCTTACATAAATCTCACTACTTTAGATCTCAATTACTAGGATTCCCGATAGTTTGTAATATAACTTTTTATACCATATTTTGGCCTCTGGATGCATGTATCATTAATGGTGAGATACATGTATTCAACAGTCTTAAAGCTGAGATACACAATTTATTAATTTGAATTAAAGGGACTGTAACTTATTTCCTTAATTAAAGGATTAATTGTTGACTAGTTAAACAACCCAACAAATTTGTAGGATCTTGAGTATCAACTTTAACAAGTATTCCTAAAATAATGAAATCATAAACCCAATTAATTATGTTATTGTACTCTTCATCTTCTTCATTAGCTTGAATCATTAATGGCGAGATATATTTATCCAATATTTTTTAAAGTTGAGATACACGATTTATTAATTTGGATTAACCTCTTCATCTTCTTCATCGACTTGAATCATTAATGACGAGATACATGTATCCAAGTCGAGATACATAATTTATTAGATTGGATTAACCTCTTCATCTTCTTCATCGGGTTGAATCACTAATGGCAAGATACATGTATCCAACAATTAAAGGCGAGATACACGATTTATTAATTTGAATTAAACTTTAACAAGAATCATTGATTTTGTGAATAGTCAGCCATTAAAATAGTTGAGAAACAACGGAAACAAACAATATAAAACCTGAGCATGGATTCTTCGGTGTCCGGCTACACCTGAGGAAGAATTTAATGTAAATTGAACTGAAACAAAGTAGAGAAAGAAGAAGTATAAAATTCTTGTTTAGAAGAGTGGTTGCCTCTTTGCCTTCTAAAATATTACACAAAAGCTATAATCACACTCTTAGCAAACAAATAGTGCACAACATTACATTCATAATGTGGTTCTATGAAAGCGCAAAATTTTGCCATTTCCGGAGTTCTTTCTCGGAGTGAGGGTGGAGTCCGGTCGGGGGGAATGATATTGTTTGGGGAGGAGATTGGGGGAGGTTGAATTGTTAAAGTACCTTTAATTAAGGGATTTAAATTTTAAGATAATTATCCATATCATATTTAAGGAATTTATGTATCTAATTTAATTTTTTAAAATATATGGTATAATTATTAAAAATGGTATTATGAGTAATATTTTTAAGAGCAACTTTCACATATAGCAAACACAAAATTCATATGTGTATGCTATAGCAAAGTTTGAATAATTGCGCTACATAGCAAACATATATATGTATAATTCGCTATACATATACAAAAAAACAGTTGTAATAATTCGCTATACATATACAAAGAAAGCAATTGTATAATTCGCTATACATATACAAAAGAAAGCAGTTGTATATAAAAGATCAATTGTATAATCTGTGTATGTATAAAAAGAGAAAAAGAGAAAGGCAAAAGAAAACTGGGCAGGAAAATATTTGTATTGTATAATTATAAGTGTTAGGACGAAGATATATGTATTTGCATGTGTATATACAATTTTCTCTCGCTTTATACAAACAGAAGCACAATTTATACATTTCATTTATGTTTGTATAAGCGAGAGAGGCGAGCGAGATTTGGGAGAGTGGCGAGCGAGATCTGAGAGAGGGGAACGAAAACATATGTATATATACAATTTTCTCTCGCTTTATACAAACACAAACATATTTTATACATTTGTGTTTGTATAAAAGCGAGAGAGGCGAGCGAGACTGCCACCAAACGAGAGTGGCGAGCGAGATTCCACCAGGGAGGGTGGCGGAAATAGCAATAGTTTGATATATGGTACAATTAAATCAAAGTATATTTATAGCATTTAATTTGAATTAATAGTTTGCTATTATATATAATTTTTCCTATTTTTAAACTATAGATAAAATATGTATATATAATAGTTAAGTATGTCTAATTATGTAGTTTTTCCTTTCCAATTTTACATTATATCAGCCCAACACTTTTCATTTTCTCCCGGCCATCCCAATTCTCCAATAACCTCAACCCATTTAAAAAGAGACCCAACTCTTTCCAGCCCACCACAACAATTCCCAACAATACAACGTACAACAATTCAATATGTTCCAATACCCAGCGTACAATACATAGCCATACCCTACGACCCCTATATGCCTTCTTCTCCAACGATGCGCCCTGAAACCCGCAAGAACCCAGCAGTTCGAAGCAAAACCCATAAACGCATACCAAATACGTACAAAAATCTACAAAAATTTCTCGACCCGTCCACTCCAAACGGTGCAACAGTGTACCCTCACCGTCTTCCTCGCCTGCAGACCCATCACCTTCACGTCCCCTTTTCCCTCTTTCGCGGAAGTCACAACTTTTTCCCATCCCCTTCACTGTTGATTCGAAAAGAGCGGAATAATTTAAAAAAAATTAATTAACGAATTCCTCCCCCCCCCTAAATCGACCCCAAATTCCCTCTATATAAAACTCCATTTTTCTTTAGTGTTGAGGTGGGAAAAGAGAGGAGGATTAGGAGAAGTTGGAGAAGAGATTTTTACATTCTTAAAAATAGAAGTTTCTTTATTTTTAATCGAGAGAACGAAAAACCGAGAGCCTTTTTTTTGTACCAATTCTCTTCTTCCTCGAGTTAAGGTCAAAATGGTGTAAAAGCTTCACGGTCAAGCTCGTTTGTCCTAGTATTGCTGCTCTAAGAAAGGTAAAATTCCTCTCCTGATCTTGACATGTTCCTCTTCGTTTTGTGTAGTTGATTTATATATTGATTTAGCTATGGTTTACTTTGATGAATTCCATTTGTTGTCTGATTGTGTAGTTTATGTGTGTTGTTATTGTCAATTACTAGTTGGTTGATCTCTAGATATTTTAGTCTTCTTCTTACTTCTATTCGCTTTCATCTAAATTTCTGTGGTGTTGGGGCAGCAATGTATGAGTTTAGTTCGGGTCAAAATGGGTTGTTTAGGCTCGATTTTGACAAGGCAGTAGCATTTGTTGATTTAAATCAATCTTGTCTTTCCAGTAGTTATTGCTTCCTGCAACAGGTAGTGTCAACTTATGATCTCAATTGTTCCATTAAAGCATGATCTCCAAGTTTCTATTAGCATATGTTGTTTAGTGTATATACCTTTGGTTGATCCTTAATTTGGTTTAAAATTTGATAGTTGATTACATCGTGAGGCATTGACCTCTGTTAGTGTTTTTGCGTTTCTCCTCTTTCTATAGTTTGCAAATATGTGATAGTTTCTATTCCAAATCAATTTTCAAGCTAACTTGTTAGGTCTAATGGCCATCAATTATTTATTATTATTTTTCTTTCCAAATGAAGTTATTATTTTACTACTGTTGATGGTAGATCAGTTGTTACATGTTTGTTTACTCATTAAATTTTACCTAAAATAAATATTGTAGTATTCTTGTTTGTTACTACGAGGTCAAATGTGATTACTGTTTTTTTTTTTTTGCAAGTTCAAGTTTATTTGGTTCCGATTACAAATTGGTTAAATGAGTTCGGCAATAGATGATGGGGTCAGTTTATTTAATAATTAGTATTAAAATAATTGTCATTTTTAGAATTAAATCTTTTACTAATCTGTACCCTTCTTTTCTTGCATGAACTCCCTCGGTTTGAGTCCATTGGACTCCCTTTGTTACTCTCATTGCATCTCGGGTTGGGTTGAAACCCAACATTTTCTCCATCGAGTCAGCAACCATTTTATATGAGCTGGAAATTGAAAATAGGTGTTCGGAAAGTTCGAAAACGGGAAGTATACATGTTGTATACAGTAGTATACACTGGTATACATGGCGAATATTAATATACAGGTTCAAAAGTCGAAATACAGGTGCTGGAAGTTGAAGTGGGTTGTATACAGTGTATACAACCCAATATACAAAACATGGGCTAAGATACAACCCATATACATAAATATACACTCATTGTATATGCAGATTTTTAGGGGGCGAAAATGGGTCAAAGCCCATCTTTTGCACAACAGGACCAGGCGAAAATGGGCCGAAAGGCCCACCAAATTTGGGAATTTAAGGCAAAAAGGCCCACATTCTAACTTTCTTACTTTACTCTTATTATTTGTATTAATTCTAATCCTTTTATTTGATTTGGTTTAACTTAATTAAACTTCCCAAAAAGATGAAATTATATTCTTTATGTTTATTTTAATAAATTTTATTTTTTATCAACTCTTGTATTTTTATTAATAATCTTTAGTCAAAACTTTTTACTTATTCTTTAATTAATTTTTAAAAAATCATGCTTTAACTGACCAAATTGGTTTAAATTATTATTTCAAAATGAATTATATAAATTCTAATTAATCTAGTTTTGTTAAAAGTCTAATCACTTATAATTCAAGTCAAATGTTTCTATGAAAGTCTCTTTTTTTTTAAAATAAAAATTGTTCTTTGTTTAACTATTTTTCAAAAGTTAATAGAATATTGTTGTCACACCCCAAACTGAAGGGGCACAACTGGCTCCTAATGCCAAAACTCAGGCCTGAGCCGACCCTGCTGAACCATTTGCTACTAGCGCATTGCAGCCACATGCAATCAAGAAATCAAACAAGTATATCTCGGCTAAAAATTAAGCCATCGGCCGGCAAGACCCCTGCCAACTGATCTATAAAAGAAACAGCTACTCCAAGGAGATCATATAAATAAATAGCCAACTAGCACAGAAGTCCTGATTGGGCCGTCGAGGCCACCATGATATCTATACCAAAACTAAAAGCAGGTATATA